>VZTI01002344.1:1004118-1078423 GCA_013397865.1 Struthidea cinerea | reverse complement strand
GTACTCTGTTGCCAGCCTGGGTAAAGCCACAACACTATTTTTTTTTAAAGGGATAATGTCTGTGAATTTTTAGAAAATGCCCATAGATTATATAATGCCTTGTAAACTTGCCATTACTTCCAAATGCCTGTGTCCTCTAAAATGAAAGCACTTAATCAATGGCATATTTGAAGTATTGTCAAGGTGTGCCCTTCTAACTTACTTTCATGCAAATGCAAGCTTCATACAATAGGTTATGAACAATATTATGGAAATCAACTAGTAATCACATAATGAAACAATTTGATAGTGTGACTGCTTACCCATGTTAATATAATGCACTTACTTGGGTTTGAACATTATTTGGAGACTTAACTAAAAACTGATATAAATATCTTAGTATTAGTTTGTGACTTAAAAAGGAAGCTACTTAACTAATTTCTTCATGACTGTGGGTTTTTTTCAAATTGCTATATTCAAGTGCAAAAAGACAAAGCAGTATTTGAGCTTCAATTATCTACTGAGAATTTAAAAAAAAAGAGAAGTAGAGAGACTTGGATATATTGCAGTTTCGACTGATGTTTCTGGAAAAAGGTGGAAATATTAACCATTGATAAGGAAGAAAAGTTACATTTCAAGCATCAGAATAGCTTGGGTATTCATAACAAAAACTGCCAACCAAAGCAACCAGTAAAAGTATTGAGCTGATAAAGGATAACAGTCAATTTCAAAACCAATGAAGACTGACAGAAGAGTTTTCCTCCTGGCACAAAGTCACAGAAAAGGATTATAAATCCCTGATTTGAATGAGCAGTACACTCTATTCTCAACCCTAACAACACTGCTCATCACACACTCCTATCTCCAATTTAATGATCTATGTAATCAAGAGAAGGATAGAAGGGTCGTCCAGGAATGTCAAGCCCTGTAACGTAACAGCCATACAACTGCATTAAAAACAAATACTAAAAATACAAAATCCCAAACAAACAAAAAACCCACAGCTGACCAACCACACAAAACATACTTCAATATGAAGATTAGATTATCAAGCCATGACAAAGTTTACGCCTTTTATCTTTCTCAGAATTACTTCTATGAACAATGCAACTGAAAACAGTAACAAACTTTCAGAATAGTAAAATGGTTACAGTTATACATTTCTATGGAAGAGAACACCATCTAAATTACAAGAGAATTTTTGCAACTGGCAAGATAGATTTAATGGTCTTTCATCACAAAGAACATGGGTACACATTGTTGCTCTCACAAAATTCAGGGTTTCCACTGTATTCTTCTTCCAGGGCTCTTGGTTGGCCTATTCACAGAAAGTAGACTCAGATGGGAATGATCTCCCAAGGGCTGCTTCAACGCTTCTCCACCTCCCAGTGCTTCCAAGTGTGTAGTCAACCACCAAAACCCATGACAAACTGGCAAAAGTAAACTCTGCTCCTTAAAATGCATTTTACTATAGGAGAAATGACTGTGTTGTTTCTGAATTTAAAACAGTTCAGAGAAATGTACTTAACCCAATGAATCACAACAGATTAGAGTGGAGTGGGAAAGCAGTCTGCGACAATTTACTAAGTAACCTCATAAACACAGTATGATGCTCACTAACAAAGTTTTTCTTTTTTTATATATTCAATAAATATTTTATTCTTTATGCTACACAGTCTGCTGGAGAAGAGAGTCCCACCCAAAATCTTTGGAAAATCCCATTTTTTTAGAGAATGATGTCAAGGAAGGGTGTTTCTCATCCTAGTTATCGCAAATGTAATTCACACCATCTACTCCCCTTCTTTTATTATGTCATGCAATCATTCCTTTCTATACCAGCTCCCTTCAAGACTCTCTGGAAGCAGAAAAACTCCAAAGAAAGAAACAAAAAAACCAAACCAACAAACCACCGGAAGTTTCTTCCAGCTGCTGGAAGAAAATGTTTTTTCTTCCCTAGTCAGAAGTAGTAAGTGTTTGATTTGAGAGACAGAGATCTCAAACCTTCCTCTAATGTTAACTCCTCTGGTTTGCACCTAACCTGCTACAACACACAAGCTTCAGCTTGAGTACAACATCCCAGCATGCAGATGGACTAAACACACTGTGCACCTCAATCCACGATGCAGAAACCCTAGAGAAAACCTCACACAGACATCAGCAGTGGTCACACTTTCTTAAGAGGTTATTATACTAAAAATATATCATACATTTGATTTGATTAAAGGATACAAGTTTAAACTTTTCAAGACTCACAGTTGTGAGGGGCGCATCCCTCTGCATGTGTACAAAGTGCCCAGATCCTTTTTTACTGTTGTTGTCATTTTAGGATGGGCACTTCCATTAAAAATATGTATCAGTAATTTTAATGTGAGGGAGAAGATTTAATACACTTTAGGACAGAAAATTCTAAGTGACACATTAAATCACCAAAAATACTGCCAAACCCAGAAAGCTCAGAAAAAAGTCTTGTGACCACCTTTCTTTTCTTTGCATACATAAAAAGCGCCAACTAAACAGCATGAATATGGCAAACTATGACTAATATAATTGATGTATTTTTGTGTATTTAGTAACCTTTCTCACCTGATTGTATTTTTAACCTTCAAAGCTGAAAAAAAAGTTTTGGATTTTTTTTTAAATCAGAGGCAAAAATACGCTGCTATTGCAAGACTGCACGCTGAATCACAAACTTCCTAAAATAAACAGAACAAAAATAAGCAGAAAAGAAAAGGGACAGAAAACTGCTGCCTTCATAATCATTTACTCACTTGATTACGGTACTACAGGTGCTCTTATCTGACTTCTCTTGCACATTCTCTTCAACTGTTTGATAAAAATCATCTCTGAAAATAAGGCTTTTTCCTTAAATACAAGCTCTTAGCTTTTTAAATGCTGCTCTAACTACAGGGAACTAGTTACATGTAGCCTCATTAAATCAAATTTATGGTAATGTCATCCAAATGAAGTAGCAGTCATCACTATTCACAATCATTCAGCTAAATGACTTCCCAGGGAGATGTTCTAAAATAATGCATCTGTCACTGTTCAACACGTACCAGAAAAATGCTATACAGTACTTTCATACTTAACTAAAAAAAAAATTACAAGTATTTCCCATATAATTCTTTTTGGCATTGACTTGAGGGGCAAGGGTTGTTGAATTTTTTATTTTATTTTTTAATACAGTTTTATTATTAATAATATAATATATGGTATATATGTGTGTGTAATTTTGAACCATTTGACTGCTTTACAGTGGTGCATATTTGTTAAAGCAAATAACTTTGTGCTCTTTTTGAGGACTTGCACAGTTATATTACTAAGTAAGACAACAAATGGATCGTGAAAGAGGAGGAAAAGGTAGAGAAAGGCTATATTTATCAGCATGAAAAGCACTTACAGTATACTACTGTCAAACAATGACATCCAAATGAAAAAATAAGGAACAGTTCTCAGAAAGGAGTTGAAGAAACACAATAAAGTGATGACTCCTGCACAATTTAGAGAGATGTTTTTTTCCTCAGAAGGGTGTCTTTTTTTGCTTAACAAGCAACAAATACATAGCTTGATCACAGAAGAGAAGGTTCCAACAACTGAACTGTGAAATAATGAAAATCTGAGAAAAAAATTCAGCTATTTACACAAGAGAAAAGATCAGGCATTAGGAGTGACCACACAAAACAGCTGCACACATGCCATAAAAAATAAACCAAGTACAAATAAAACAGACTACATTAAATATCTTTTTGATCACTACATAAATAGCTGTGTGCATTCAGTCATGAAAAAAAGTCCCAACACCTTCAGATCAAGTTTTATTTAAATTTTTACACACTCACACAAGCACATTTATTAAAAAGGCCTTTTACACTCAAAAATATGAGTATCTAGAGAAGTCTCAAACATCTTTTGAAATAATCTAGGACTAGACAATACACTATACAAGCCATTCAATTTTGCTTATTTAGAAATGGGCTGCTAGTTCAGAAGTTTGATACAACGACTTCTGTATTTTTATTTTTAAAACTATGCAAACATATTTATGCATTTTGATATTCTAAAGAATAAAAAAAAAGTCAACAAGACAATTATCTTTTACAATAAAATGAAGAATTCAAACAGGAAAGTATAGCCCAGTAAAAACCATGAATCCAAACAAAAAACCCACAGAGAAACAAATAAACCAAAATAACCAACAATAAAAATCCAAACCCCAAAGATTTCCTTAAAATATTACCTTCCATTTACATATAAAATAATGTTTGAAACAAAGGTAATAATTCCTTTGCTACGTAATTCATTCAAATACCAATATTCATTTTAAACTGTAATGTAATTTATTCTATTGCAAGGTTTTATCTAAGTGCTATGTATATAAGAAGAAAAAAATGTTTACCTTGCTTCAAAAGCTCTATCGTCTTACCTGTAAATAAGTTATTCTCCTCTGTACCAAATCTGTTAGGTCTTTGGCCTCTTTTTCTCGCCAATCTCCAGCTCCATCTGTTTGACTGAGGTAGTACAAGTCGGTCATTATCGACCTATAAACAACAGTGCAAAAGAACAATCTTAAAAACTGGAAAACAACATTACTAAATTAGAGGATTAAATGAAATCAAAGACAAATTAAAGAGACACTTGAATTGTAGCCTCAAAACCAGTTTCTTCACACTACCTCATATTGCACAATTCAAACAGCACACACGACTGTGTCCTTTATCTAACAAATGTTCCAGACCAATTGTCGCTGTGAGTGGCACTGACGACGAGGACTGGCACGACAAGTTCAGAAGGAAAGCAGTTCTGATCTTTATTAATATATTAATTCATCTTTTATAACAGGGTTCGCAAAGAGCGTGTTAAATGGCATAAGACAATTGGGTGCTCGGCCATCCACCCCTTGAGGGGATTGGTCAAGCTCTAAGACACTTATTCCAAAATATCAGAAGGCTAGAACTATAACAATCTTGCATAACAAACCCAGGTGCAAGATAAAGAGTTAGTTTACAAAAACCCATAGCAGTGCTTTTCATAGCTTCTGTGAGAACTGCAAAGTTCTCACAGAACACTGCAGAAAGCTGAAAGATTTCTCTATCAAAGCTTTTCAGCATCCACAACCAATTAGCAATTAAAAACTAAAAATTCTAAACAGACTCATGGCCATGCAAGTCTATACCACAAAACATGAATTTTGAGGAACTATCAAATACTAAATTGAGATTATCTAACACACTAGAGATTCTCTTCTTAGGGTTATAACATTTCATTGGCCAAATAAGAGGATAAAGAACTCATCATCATGAAAAGAAAAATGTTATATGACACTTATTTGTTAAAATTTGCAGATTAGTCAAATTAATAATTTGATTTTGTCCAAACAGTACCACCCTGGAAAAGATTTTTTTTTTAATCTCTGTGACTTTTGGGAAGAAATACAAAACTAGAGAAAAACTATTCAAAGTGCTTATAGAAATGTTAATAGTTATTCTAAAAGTAAAAGGTGGCCCAATTCAGAACCAGTAATTTCAGAGTTGGTTTCATAGCTTGAGAATATTTAATATTGCTAAGCATTTCTCCGTAACAGTGCTAAAGTTCTAAGTCTGAACCACTTTTCTTAATACTTTCATCTGAACTTCAGATGCTGCAATTTATTGCCTGAAATTCTTGATAAACCACAAGTTTGATCTAGAAAGAAAAACAACAGAACAAAGGCAGAGACATTTGGGAGGCGACCAAAGAACAGTGTGAGGTTAAGACAAATACATTTCCTAACAACATTTGAAGTGGTCTTGTCAAGCTGTTGGCAGCACTTGTAAGCACTGGAAGCACAAGCCTAGTCAGCCAAGGCTACCCCTTGTACTGAAGTGAGAGGAGCAGGCTGCATATCCCTACCAGGTAACTATTTCCAATGACACAGTATTTAAGCAGTAAACATTCAGTTAAATCAAATTAGGGCAAACCTATCTTTATCAGCAGAGTTATCAGACAAGCTTCTCTTGCTAATTTAATAACTGGATTTATGGATCTGTAGTTTTCATTCTCATGCACTCATTCTGGTCTTTATCCCCATGCTTCTGCACAGGGTAGCAGAGACACTGACTGTAACACCTGCTATTCTTCTATTAAATGTTTTACAAATTATTCAGCAGCAGTAATCCTCACCTTCTGTCAATCAACTGGAAGAACCTTATCTACATTCTAATCTCAAACTATATAAACTGGATTTTCTTTTACAAGGTAATTGAGCTTGAAACACCCTATTCTGGCTTTGCATAAAAATTAATTTAAAGCATCACAGGGTAACTAGTTTTAAATCAGTAACTATTAAAGACACATAATACTCAAAGTAACATGCACACACAGTTTGAAGAGAATTAGAACAGAATTAATGATGAAGTAGTTCTAATACAATGGAATATATACAGATAACTGAACAGATAAAGAGCCCGTTCCTTTTAAGACAGTTTTCCAATTTATAGAGAGCATTTAGGCTAGCAGACACGCTAAAAAAAAAAAAAAAACAAAACAAAAAAAAAAAAAAAAAAAAAAAAAAAAAAAAAAAAAAAAAACACAATCTTTTCTGTCAGCTCTTCAGCAATTTTTCCTGTTTCTACAGAAAAAAAGTGTTGCCTAAATTTTATCTTTTATATTATTGGCCATGGTGACCACGACAAAGAAAAGGCAGTAGCTTACTTTTAATAATCAGCCTTATGGATGAACTATAATTACTTTGATAATTTTTGAGGTAAGAGAAATGGTGAGAGTGTCCTTACATAGCCTCAATGACTCACCACTTTAGGTAAAGGCAGCTTTGCTCAGTAGATGCCATAAAGAGTACCAAATGATTTGCAGGAAATGTTATGAATTCATGAAAGAGTTTTCAGACAGTATCCACGATCTTCTTTAAAAAAAAAAATCATGAAACTCTGAAGTAAACCAGGAAGTGAAAAATTCACAGGTGTTATCACAGAGAAATTATTATAAGGTAGTCCTATTTTAAGATACAGTCACAGAGACCTTCTTTCTTTGATTGTTACTGCTCAGAAATGTGCATTTTTTAGCTTTACATCTGCTAGGGTTTTTCGAGTGTGACAGATCACTGGGATGGCTTATTAATACAGATTTAGAAGAGACACAAATACCAAAGACCAGGGTCATGCGCCATGTAGAGACTTAAAAGCACATGGAGCGGTGATCCATGAGCCCAAGATAGCTAAGTGCAGACAAAGGATGAGCCTGCACAGGATTATGAGAGGCAACTGAAGGTAGTAAAATGGCAGGAAACTTCAGACAGTGGCACTGCAGATATTTACTAAGTCAAACTTGGTCTTTCACTGGGTTACTAACCAACAACATCAACTTGCTGCTGTTGTTGCTTCATATCACAAAATAAATCTTGGAGCTGCACTTAAAAGCATTTTGCTCCTGGAAAGCAGAACAGAGGAAAAAATCTGGCTCTGTATTTCACCTGTATTTGATTGCCAGATTGAAGAGGGAAGGGTGGGCTTTTTTAACTATCGGACTAGTCATTTATTCCAGTCATATGACAAAATCACATTTAAACCGCCTAAGAATAATACATCAACAAATAAAAACTCAAAAGAAAAATTCGTAATTCAAAGGAAAGAGTGTGAAAATCTGTCCAAACACTATGCATCAAATATTGACCAGTTACCACAAAATCCCTGATGACAGCTATTCCCCAGAAGACGGAATGAAACCAACTCAGTAACAGCCACCTTGCAAACAACTTTTGTAAACACAGGGAACAACCATGACAACTAGAGGATTAATTTGCTCTTTTTTAATAACTCAATATCAAATAATCTTCCCAGTGTTTAGATGAATTTATTCTCGACAGCCCTCTTCCCTATAGCAACTACAGGAATACAATTACGTAATTCTCGAGAAACTCTGGGCTGGGCAACGTTGTTTCTCAAACAGAATCAGTAGTGAAATACTTGGCAAAAACAAATGCAAGACCAGCACTCAATGCAAGACCACAATGCAAGAACATCCACACAGCTCCTAGGGCATAGCCAACAAACAGTGATTAAGACATCCAACAAAAAAGCACTATCATATGAATAGTAAACAATTTGTTTAATATCAAGGTTAACAAAGAACTCTAATACTACTGGTCCAGAACCACAGGAAGAAAGTTTATCATCTCTTAGAAAGCAAGTCTTAATCTATGACACAGTAGGCTTTCCTCACAAACAAAACAAAATAAATATTAGCCTCTTTCCTTACATAGCTATCTCATCATTTGATCACTACCCACCTCTTTATTTGCTTTCCCACATAAGGACAGCATGAAAAACTCCTTTAAGTCCTTATAATTAACATTAATCTTTCTAATCCAAACACTAGATTATAAAATATATTAAAATTTCTGAGATATCTTTATGTATATCTGTGTGTATATATATATAAATAATACCAGCTACTCTTGCAGTGTTCCATTTATCTAAAATATAACTTTTTAAGACAGCACTGCCAGCAAAAGGGCATTTGACATGTTTAATCCCTTTAAAAAAATTCAACAAGTGCACGTGTACTTAAAAAAGCCAAACCAAACCAACAAACCAAACAAGCAATAAGAAAAAAAACAAACAACAACCAAAAAACCAAGCCAAACAAACCAACCAACAAAAACCTGTGCTTCTCAGAGTGAATGAGAACATCTGATTTGCTCATTCCAAACTTATGCTAGGCTCCTTTCAGGAGAAGCGACCAGATGGACAGTGGAGGGAAGATGAGACCGGTCCCTCCCTGGGGAGCTACTCTGCATTGTAAGGGAAAAGAACATCCCAGAAACAGCAGTGCATCCCATGCCAAAGAATGGGCACACAAGGAACTGGGAATTTTCCTACAATTCACACAATACTGAAAGATCAAAGGGAAAGAAGGAGACAACTTGACCTCAAAGGTGCAGGAAAAAGCTTCCTCAGGGCTAGAGGCAACCAAGAGGCACATTCTGCAACACCAGATAATTGTATTGCTTGAAGGCAACATTGCAAATGCACCAGGAACACACACTGCATATTGCAGAAACATTTTTGTATCTGTTTTTTCTTATGCAATTCCTTTGAACTATATTTCAGTTTAATAAAACCTAGTTTCTGGCTGTTTGATTTTAGCTTAAATGACTTTAGTCTTCTTTGTGGAACTCACCAGACAGAAAGGTCTACACAGATCTTTTACCAAGACTAAATAGACTTCAGATTATGCTGGATTTAATAACCACTGCAACAACTGAAAGAATACTTGTACTCAACACAAAAATTATCAGAGGGAAAAAAAAGAGCAGTTGTGATTGCTTGCATCATGTACAAACTTCTTTCAGGACCACAGTGGGAGTCATCTCATAACTTCCAGACGTCTACAGGGCAGAGTTTTATAATTCAATGCAAAGGAGTTATGTATCTCTAGAATGGGTTTCACCTCATCCTGAAGTATAGAGAGATGTGAACATAAGGGTGTCAGAAATGCAGAAACTTGCAAATTAAGACTTAATGAGTTAATAGTCATTGGTGTGGAAAGGAAAGGACTAAGGAAAAGGACTCATCCAGTGAGACAACAACATAAAAACCTGCTGGCATCAAACACACACAACATTATTCAAGGTTTCACTGTGGTGACTGCCTCATCCTGGCTTCATAAACAGAGGAATCATATGCACACGAGTGATTCTGTTACCGTGACAGATGTGAGAAAGTCTGGTATTAGACTACTTGCTCCAGTTTTTAGCAGATAGTTTAAAAGGTATATAAGAATCCATGACCTAAAGTTCAAGAAGCCCAAACAGAAATAACTTCTATGGAGAATAAATACCACTGAGTGGAGATAACTATTGCAACAAACTGTCCAGGCAAGTGGCAGCTTCTCCGTCAGTTCACTGTTCAAGTCAAGATCTCAAGTCTTTTGGAAAATTCTGCTTCAACCAAGCACTACTTTTCAGTCAAATATATAAAACTGCACTTGGCAAAGAACTAATTGGATGAAATTTAATCACATCTTTTATATAAATAATAATTCTCAATAATGGAATAGTCCCTTCTCACTTCCAACTCAATCTGTGACAAAATGGATTTCGGAACTGTGGAATATTAAATTACAAAATTTAATGGACTATACTGTTTTCCCACATTAATAATCAAATTCATATTGTCTTTATGTTTTAAATAGTGTTTACATTGTTTCTAAGGAATTAAAAATTCTTAGGATTTTTTCCCTTTACTACAGTATTTTCAAAGGCTCTTGCTTTATTATTACTGATGTTCACACATGGAGATCACAGCTTTTTTCAGGACATTGGTACGTGTTTAAGGCAGTACATTTAGTTAATTCAACTATTTTTGCGTATCTGTTTAGTGATGAGGCACAAACTGTTACTGCAATCCTGTTGGGAACAGAGTTAAAAATATAATATGCTTAAAAACAGACTTCACAGAATTTTTAACAGTTCCTGGATTAATTTTTTTCAGCATGAACAAAACTCATACAGAATATTTTAATATGATAAAAAAGGTACTTCAAAAATAAGGAGGTCTGACAACTGGCAACAACTAAAAATATAATTGCCGCACATCTTTGAACACATAATGACAGTTAAATTAAAGGTCAGAATCAACTAATGCAAGTACCTTTCCTGATGACCCAAATCAGACAGAAATTCATCAATGCGTGCTTGCAGCTCACTTCCTTCTAGATTTTTCAACTTCTTCAGTTCACTCTGGAGGAAAAACCAAAGTTCCTTAGCCCCATTTTCAATTCTCCTCCTCAGTATTTCATGGTCTTTTCCAAGGCCTTCTACTAAAAAAAAAAAGGCATAAAAGCATCAGTACTTGTAGTTGAATTACTTGTTAAGAAGCCAATACATTTGCGGTAAGAAATACCAAAACACCAAAAAACTTGATTTAGAAGTAAAAGAAAATTTATCTACCAACCATCTCCTGTCCGCTTCTTATAGTTTTCTATCTGTTCTTTGGCCTTTAGAAGTTGCTCCTCTAAAGCATGTACCTTTCCTGCAGCTGGTCCCTGATCAATGGGACCATCTGGTATCCTAGGATATAGAAAATAAAGAAATTGCACGATTTATAAATATAACTATTTGATAAATTACTTGCATTACCAATTCAGCTCTCCCCTCATTTTTATTCCATACTGTTTTACTGATAAACCTTCATAATATTTCCTTGAAACCAGAAGAAATTAAACATATTGACATAAACAAGATTTTGAAAGCACAACTCCATAGGAGAAAAACAGTGCATAACACAGCTCCAGTGTACGATTCAGCCTGATCCTATACCGTGCTGTTTTCAAGACTTCCACTCACTGACACGAACAAGGCAAGGCTCTGCTTGTGAAAATAGTATCTGTGGCAGTTTAATTGTTGATCTGACTGGCACACAAACAAAGCCTACTCAACAGGCGGACCTTCAAGCGACTCTATTTCTGACTTTTCCTATATTCACACACGAGGTACATTCTGCTCTTGAACCCTGGCCAGGTATTCTCAGAGATCCACGGCTCCAGCTCTTGAACTCTAATTAAGGCTTCCTACACATTCACCCAGGATGATTTCAATGTATTGTATGGACTCAGAACAAGATCCAACCTGCTTAAATGTACCACTGTCATGATCTCTTATGACAACTCCATTACTCTAAACTGTACATCACTTAAAACAACACCAGCAACTGGAACATCCGTTTATGAAATTTCTGATATGTGAGCACAGGAGAAGTATGGAAACGCATATCCTGAAATCTACGAACTATAAGTCAGCCCTGAGGGCGTAACTGAGGTTTGTTCATCATCTCAACTTGAATCCACGTATTAATAAACCAAAATTAAAGTTTAGAAACTAGATGCTAACTACTATTTGCCACACAAATTTACTGCAGGTAAAATAAAAACTCTTTTAATTTCAAGAGAAATTACACTTCTGGTTGAAACTTATTCCACGTTTTGTAAGTTTTTGTAAGACTAGACCCTAAAGAGAAAAAGAGCAAGCAGACATGCAATGAGAAGTCTTGAGACCTGCAAAGAATACAGAATTCTTGCAGAACATGAAGATGATTCATCGTTCATAAAGGAATATGAACATGAAAAGAAACAGATATTTGAGGGGTTGAAAAATTGCAGCATGACAGCCAGTAGAACAAGCCCGGAGGTCTAGGCTGCAATCCCTCCCGGAAGGCGGCACACACACAGAAGAAGGGGGAGAGGAGCTCCTCACCCGAGGGAGCTACTCCTAGGCTGGTTGTTGGATCATGCAGGCAGAGGCAAAGAATGAGGGAAGGGACCCTCCGTATGGTATTCCACTCAGAGGCTCATTCACAGACAGAGACAGGGACAAAAAGCCAAATTTTAACGAGGCTCCGGGGATTTTATAGTGGGTATGGGAAAGGCAAGGATAAGGGATACAGCCAATGGGATAAGCGAAGGAAGGCGGGGTCGGAGCTAAAGGGACCGATGGGATTAACACATAGGAGAGTCTTGGGGAAGGAACCAATGGGGTTTCGAGTGGCGCAGAACTTTCTAGAATCAATACATAGTAAACAAGGGGAAATTAATATTTTCGGCCTTATACATGAAACAGGGCGGGGAAAACAGGAACCAATCATATAAACATATGCAAACCATTGAACTGGGGGATTATGGGTTCTCACCCTAACCACAGTGAGTGGCTAAACCTCGGTGCCTGACCACCACAGGCCTGTGTCTGTTGCCTCCTCAGGGGTCAGGTGAGTGCTGCCACTCGTACCGCCACAGATACTCTCTCCACACACAGAGTTTCACAGCACCATACACAAGAAGCGTCCTTGACAGACAAAAAGTGCCTCTAGCATAGAGAAAACAATGGTTTGAGGGAGCACGCTCCCTGTAAAAAAGAAAGGACAGCATTCTAAATATTCTTAACTTCAATGTCTCTCAGGTCTGGATAACTAAATGCCAATAAAATTTCAGGGACTGATGAGACGTTCATTTACCTTGGAACAGCTGAAGAGAACAAATACCTAATGTGAGCATCAAAAAGGTGTGTAACAGGAAGCATAGCATTTAAGCACTGTTTTCCAGAAGGGGGTAGGAGAGGTGGAAGAAGAAGCTATGTAGCCTGACAGAAATTTAGTAAAAAATTCTGCAGTCTTAAAGCTTCCTATTGAAAGGATCCCTATCCTATTAGGGATGATTATTGAAAAAATATTTGTGTGCTAAAACTACCATGGTAAACAAAAAGGAATTATCATTAACTGCTCATACATCTGCTTTTTCATGCACTGATGGAACAAGCATGTCAAAACTGTGTAAAATACCCTAATCTTAATCATGTGCACTCCCTAAATATAGTCTCTATTTCAACAATCCATTTGTAAATTTGTTTCTACAAAAAACATACAGTACTGTATCGTATCATACTGAGATACAGTATTGTATTGCCATGTACAAGACAATACAAACAAGCCTTTAAAAACTACATTGAAAGACATTTACGTTCTTACACTAATTTAAAACGACCAGATGGAAATGTGTTTGTGATCTGCTGACTTGGTACCACAGCTGGAGTTGTGAAGGAACAACTAACCACAAAATTACCAGAAAAAAAATGGAAGGGTTTATCTTGTACAAGTCACATACCCTAAAGGTAGAATCTGTGAAGAACAATAGGGTAAAAGGATACAAAACCATTACCATAAGAAGTCTCGAGACAGGGTACACATCCTCTTAGTATAAGGAAAGTCTGTTAAAGTAGCAATTAGAGAATCCTACAGAAGGATGGTTGTGGATGAAATGAAAGAAGCACAGTAATGTTGATCATTTGATATAATTAAGATCTTAAAAAGTAAACTACATGCCATTTAACATTCATCTTGCTTTGGCACACTGCAATAAAATTTTTTATTGTACTTAGACTGTTAGATAAAAGAGCTGGGATGGGGGGACATTCTCTAAGCTAGTTGTTTGGACTTTCAAAAATTACATCATTTTAGGATGAAACTAAGATAGCTTATTCTTTTTTCAGTTTTGTCTCCACATCTGTTACCTCATCAGACTCAGAACTGCTGTCTCCCTCCCTTTCATCCAGTCTCAAAATTAAGGACAAGATTCTTCTCTGCAACCAGCACAGCTTGGCTGTTATTACCCTCTACATAAGTACTTCAGCTGAGTTGGAGATAAGACAATATTTGAGGGAAAAGCATTTGAATTAAAATCCTTGTCTAGTCTCATGGCATCCTGTATGCAGATAACTTCTAGTGCAGCATATCTTATTAATTATGCATACCTATGAATAAGAATTCCTATCAAAAACCAGGAATTCTTACCAAAATAATTCTTACCAAAGTTAAGTCCTGACAACTTGTTTACTCCTTAAAATATGAGAGGTGAGTTTAAAGGAAGTTCATCTAAACTAAGATGATTCTAAGCAGTAATAAAAAACCACATCAGTAAGCATCTAGTACAGAGTGTCCTTCACTTATTAGTATGGTAAAACTGTAAATTAAGTTATGAACGCAAAATGAACACAATTATAATCCACTTAAACGGTCAGTCAAGCTAATAAACCAAGTAGTGGGTTTATTTCAATTCTCAGTAGTTACAAGGTGTGATGTTTGCATGCTGCTTCCTACCATTTGATAGCAAATAGAAATTATCTTTTCCATAATCAACTCATCAAATAAAGATATTACTGTATAACTTTGAACATCAAAAGGATTATGTTGTAGAGATAACCTGTTTCTACTTTGTCCCTTGTTAGTAATCCAGCTAAAAAAAATTAATTCTATGTACATAATCCATGTGACTGAGGCCAATTTCTCATCACCTTCAGGTGACAGAGAGGCAATGAAAAAGCAATGATATCTAGTCTGGATCTCTGAAGGCAAAAAGAACCCCTTAAAAATTAATCATAGTGACATTCAATTTAGCTAGAAGAACTGCCATACTGTGTAAAATAATTGTAAAAATAATTCTAAAAAACCCATAAATTACAAAAACCATTCTAACCTTTTCCTATTTCCAAGATATTTAAAAGGTTACACTAATTTATCGGCAAAAGGAAAAATATAAGATTTCACAAGTTCACACTCAAATATTTTCTCATTCTTTCATTTATATCTAAGTTCTTTGTATGGAGCTAGAAGGTTTATAACTAACTAAAGCCAAATTATGATTGCCTTTTCTTCTTTCACCTTTTTCTCTTCCCCAAGAACCACTAGCACACACAAACAAAAAGAATACAGGCTGTCACTTCATCCTTCTCAGACAAAACCTTCTCAGTAAATAAAACTGAAATAAGAGAGTCAATATTATCTGCAAATAAAGAGCAAGCATCCCTTACCAATTTAGATCAGCACAGCCCTGATCAGTGCTGATTTATATCCACTGCACATGTCCCTTCCCGTAACTTAGAATTGCACGAAAAGCAGTAAAAAGAGCAGAGGTGCGCACCATTTAGTTCAATTATCTACATCCTTCACACACTGGCCTGTCCAATACCGTCACTTCAAACTTGAGATATTTGAAATACATGTAATAGAAAACTGTACTTTAATATTTAAATTTTTATCAACCCAAAACTGTTCTTCTATCCAAGCCCCTTTAATGCTTTCTACAGGTTTAATGGGCTCAAAACTGCCCAGAGTAATTGATAGAAGTACTTTAATAGAGTTGCTTATGATTAATTGATCTTGAGTTTGGATTCTCCACCAGCCTCAGCAACAGCCACATTAAAGCAACTCTAGTGCTCTTTCAAAATTAAAATCTGATCTCTTCTTCCTGAAGCTACACTCAGAACTATGAGAATAATGTCTAGAGATACTAGTGTTGGGTTTTATTATTTTGATGACATTTTGCCCTTTTCCACCTCTGTTCTGCTTTATTACACATGATACTATTCACAGTAAGAAACAGGTTGTCATATTTATTAAAAGAATTGCAGGTTCTACAAAATGCAATATTTAATAGACTCTAGGAAGCACATATAGTCCAAATGTGATGTATTCATAACATGTACACAGTAAGAATCCATTTAACAAGATTCTCTATTTCCCTCAAGAAAACTCTGAAATTACTGGTTCTTAAACTGCCAGGTTTATCCTCCATCAAAATACCCTAAAATATAAAAATTTGACTACCACCTAGTAATACACAAAGAAGCACATAAATACTATGAAGCATTCATATATTGCAAAAATAAAGCAAGCCTAGGACAAGGATGAGGGCATACACAGCTTCCATCCAAGAAAATGGGACATTACGAAAGTTGTAATTTTAAGCTCTCCTCCTCCTAAAAGCCTTATATCATCTACATGCAACAGGGACAGTCTTTAGCAGTCATATCTTAATCCTAAGACTAAGTAAAAATTTTAGGTAAAACTACTTTCTAAAATTACTGTTTAGGAAACAACATTATGTAACACTTTGGTTATTACTCCCTATCAGGTTTCCCTTAAATAACTTCAAAAATTGTGGTAAAGACTTCAATTTTTGCTGTCACACCTACTACATAAGTGTCCCTGAAAAGGTTTTTCCAGTTCGACTGGATATAGAATAGTAAAACAGCAACCTATAAAAAATTCAGTTTTATTACTATTTTGCACTAATGAAATGTAGACTGGTTCTAAAATCAACCCAGATTTGTTCCCACAATATTGTTTATAATCATATACAGACTATGGTAATTCTCCAAATCTCACTACAACACAATATTCATGCACGTAATTTCTAAAACTCAGACAATACAAAACACCTTTAACTCCATTTACCTCCTGCATCACTAATATACATCTGTGCCTCTTTATAGCCCACAAGTAAGGTTTTACACAGCATCATATTGGCAAAAGAAAAACTACAGCAACTTCTCACCTAAGGCTTTTTAAATACACTAGAAAACCTATGTGGTACCTGATGTAATTTCAAGTAATCAGAAGTGCACCACAAAAGTGTACTCAGTTCCTAAAGGAATATTTTTTTTATTTCAGGCCATTTTCAAAAAGAGTGACTCTTCCAACTTGCACTCTTGCAAAGGTACATACATCTTAGAAAATAAGGATCTAAAAATATGCTTGCCAAAAATCCTTACAAAAATATGAACTATTCTTAACCAATATGGGTAATAAATTAAAAATATTTTTAAAAATCATAAATTCATAAAAACACAATGTATATTGTGAAATCAAACGTACAAATGGTTGCAGTGGGTGGGAAATAAACCAGAATAATGCAAACATGTACCTATCCCTGCCCTAAAACCTTAATTCTGCTCCTTATATATCTTGTGTGAAAAGAAGCAAGCAGAAGAAAATTACAAAATCAGATATTATTTGAGTACCACAGAGCAAAAAAGGGTCAAGCAAGATTTTATAAAGTCTTTTCACAGATAGGATCTTTTTCAAGTTTTGAATGGTTGATTTTGCATGCACTTAAGGTATGTTTCATAAGGCACATTTTTGGTTTTCTTTTTTGTTGTTATCTTTGGGGATGAGGAGCTGCTACATAAATTGGCAGCAAAGGAGGATTCAAATCTCAGGGTGGAAAGATCACTTCTTGTCATTGTACGTTGGCATTCACAGAGAGATGGATGGAAACAAGCACAGTCCAGCTCCTGTTTTCAACCATCCCAGAAAACTGACACTTTTATCAGGTGATAAGGAAGTCAGAGAAGTCACAGGAACCCATTATAATGGGAAAGTCCAGGCAATTGAAATGTATTGAAATGTATTTTACCATTTTAACTAAAAATGTAATTAAATATGAAATACCAATTTTCTCTAACTTCAAAATGGAAATGAAAAAACAACTTATACTTTTATTAAACTACAAATTCTTGTTACCATACCTGCCTTCTGACCTTCCTTCCTGCCCCAACTAGCTAGTATTAATGGCACAGCTACTCATTATGATAATTTTCTACCATTCACAAAACTTCTTTGCTCACTAAGATAAATTCTGTTAACTTGGAGCTTTTTACCATCCAGAAGTTTTATCTAATAGTGCCAAAATACTTTAACTAGTATAGTTAACTAGTATAGTTAATCAGATGTTTGTTTATTGTTACAATATTACAGGTAGGCACTCTCATCTTGTACAAAATCCTCCACCAAGTAACCTTAAATTCTTAATCGGAATACGCCTAATTTTAGGCATTAACTTAACCCTGTTGCATACCATAATATATTCTATGTTTTAACCAAAAAAATGTGCTGTTTTGTTCTCTAGATATAAAGTCTTAGTGGAAAATGGCAGCAAAACCAAGTTTTTACCTCATGGCCTTTATGAGCTACACTGATGTAGAGACTGTTGTTTTATCCACTCAGATTTCACTGCCACTGTCAGTAACTAGAGTTTTCAGTACAAAACAAAAAATTCTAGCAATTAAATCATATTCAAATAATAGTTCCAGTCTTTCTGTCTTTGATCAGTAAAGCCTAAAATAAATTACACCTTTACTTTAAGATGTAAACTGGAGCAAAAGTAATCTTTTCTGTCTAATTGGATTTCTGAAGTTAAGAGGTGTTTTGTTTCTATAATGTATGCTCACAGCAGCAGTGATCTCTTCCAGGACACAGATACTAAACCCATGGACTGCTGGTTAATGCCTCATTTTAAACAGACACACTGCTATAAAACTATAACTGGGACAATTTTAAAGCTAGCATCTATTTTCAACACAACTTGTTCTATCTGGCAAACAAAGAAATGAGACACTGAAATTCTGTACCACATTATGATTTAATACTTTAATAGCACAGGTTAACCAGGATATGTCTAAAACCTATTTGTGATGTTTCTATGCAAACAGTATCATGGATTTGGCACAGTAAAAATAATGAAAAAGCCCTATATTGTCATGCATCATTTCCCTCAAAGTCTAGTACTTCACCGATCTCAGATTACTTCCAGCATAAACTATGCCTGGTTATCTTCCAGTCTCAAACTGGTTCATGCCTGGAGAGCACTGACTACTAAACCTGGACACGTGTGTGGCTGTTCAACTGGTATTTCAAGTCATTTAGGTTTTCTCATGCTAGAATTTCAGATTCTCCTGTGGTTATACAGAATCGCTCTGAGGAAAAGTCTCAGAAATATTGTTAAACCACATCTTTATAAAAAAGAAGCTGAACAGAGTCCAGTCAACACAGTTTTGCATCACTTAATCTAATTCCAGCATCTTGAAGCCATTAACTGAAGCATAGAGAAGGAATGTTGAAATATTCTAACTTGGTTAGAGTAGATATAAACTAATGTTTTTATTTTTATAAATCAAGGGAAATTATCAACAATATAAGCTATTATTTAAAACTTGCCCACCAAAAAGGTAATCTTTATCTGAAAATAGATAAGGTTAGTGAAATATAGAAAGAAATTTAGAAAAATCATCACTGCCTAAAATATAGTTTAGCCTCTACTTAGCATCTCCTGTCTCTACTGCCTCCTTCTTGAGAGGAAAACAGTACCCCTGTCATCGGTAAAATAATTTACTCTCTTCTAGTCACTGTGTAATTTGAATGGGTTATATTTCAATGGCTGTGCAGTACAACACATTACCATTTATTCAAGTCAGACAAACCTGGGGGGCTGAAAGCATGGAGGGTGGTAATCTTTACATTCAAGGCCAGATATTACCACCCCTGAGGCAAGAAACCCCAAGGCTAACTATTACTGCCTAATATTCAAGAAAGTTAAAGATACTGCATTTAGTCAAATACAGGGCCTTGCTTAAGTTTCTTCATATCAGCACACTGTATATTACACCATTTTGTCAACAACATATATTAAAATCTTTTCAAATACTGTTGTTATCTTATATTAATAAACGGAGCTTAGGAAACTATAGCCCACTCAGCCATTCACGGCCATATTACTCAAGGTGAAGATTATCTATGCTCACTGTAGAGAGTACTTGGGTCAGCAGCATTTCTCCACCTCTGGCAAGCAGTACATGACTGCTGAGGTGCTTCTTCAGGGCTGACATATAGTTCAAAACTAAGACATACTTCTAAGCTAAGAAGCCTCATCAGCATGCAGCCATATCTACAGTGCATTCCAGAAACCAGGAACAGAGTGCAGTGAACAAATACTGCAGTGAGGCAGGGAAGTCTACCCAGCCTAGCAAATCCAACAGCCTGGATAAGAATGAAAGAGAAGAAACATCAGAACAGGCTAAAGAGGAAAGGTAATTCATTTCACTGCTACAGAGTTGATGCGCGATTTTGTTAAACAAAGGTGGGAAACAAACTGACTTGAGGTAACAAGAACAGGACTAGAACCCTAAAACACACTGGTAAAGAGAATATATTTGTGCAATTCTGTAATTTTCCCTATGAAATATGAAGCAAAATAGCAACGTAGAAGATCCAAAATCTGCTCCTAAAGGGAACAAAAGGCAAGTCCAAAATCAGTTTCTCCTTGCCAAGCAAGAACCAACCAAGACACATGATGAACTTTCAGTGCCCCTTGCTCTCCATGTACTACACAGGTGATCCTGGCCACACCACTGCTACACACATGGTGCTCGTGAGCACAGAGCTGGGAAAGAGACAGCGAATTCAGTAAAAAATTCAGATAAGTGAATTCAGCTCATTTAGAGATTTTAAAAATAAACACCACCCTCCCATTCTGTAAAATCTTATACTGAGCTTTACTCTTCTCCACCTTCCTACAACATGTGAAGCCTCTGCACTTGTCCCGATGATCCATACCAGCTTTTAAGCTGCATGTGGTGCTGTCCACATACTTAGGTCCAACCTGGTGCTGACACACATCCTGCCTAAGCAGCTTCCCCTTTCAGGTTTTTATGATAAGAGATACCTTGAGTCTATGTTAAAAGCTGTCTGTCTGAAAAGGTGAAAGAAAACACTTCAAAATGTAATCGTACCCATCTACAAGTGGTAGTGATTGTAAAAAAGGAGATGATCCTACTGCTTTACAAGTACTTCTACAAATTTAGCAGCAAGGCCAGGAAGAAAACTTGGATAAAAGAATTTGTATAATGCAGCAATCTATTGCAGATCATCTTCAGCAAGTCAGCATTTATCTTCAACAAGCTGTACAAATGTTTTCAGCAATTTTAAAACGAGCTCTTCCAATTACTGCATGCAGAAGTATAAAGAACTAGATGTTCTCATTTGTATGAATGTCATAATAATTGCACTTGTTTGAAGTTGGCATTGAGGGGTGAATCACCTACAGAACTCTGTTATTGTGACAGTAACATTTCCACACCATTAAATGACTCTTAAATAATGATTACATTAGACCAGGACTAAATGTACATTTATTTAAAGGTTTTGCAATATATTTTCAGCTACTTATAGCACAGATTAAAACACTTATCTATACTTAAATGCTAAATATAATTTGCAAAAACTCCCACAAACAACCCTTACAATTTAATTTCTGATATTTCATATTTCAAACATTTTCTGAACAGTTTTAATTTCTTTCAGATCCTACCTGAGAGACTCTGCCATGCGCCTTAAGTCTTCATTTTGCTGCTTTAACCGTTCAAGTTTAGCAAGGATCTTGGATAATTCACGACTGGAATGATCTGGGTGCTCGCTGTCTCGTACCAGGTGTCCACCAATATAAAAGAGTAAAGTTCCCCAAGCAAAGAGGATGAGCATAATCCAACGCCAGGAACCAGTCCATGGCCGCATTTTCAGAAGTTCAATTCACTCCAGAACTGCTCCCGCTCACAAAATAGCAAACATTTTAAGTTCTTAGCTTGTACAAAGGTGGACAATGCCAGTTCCTCTGCTTCAACACATTGTACCAGAGAAAAATTATTCTCAGTGTTTATCTTACTTCAAGTCCTTAAAGAAGATTCTTATAAGGCTGTACATAGAAATCATTAATATTGCATCATTCTTCATTTATATTCTGTGGGAAAAAAGAAAAATAAATCTGAAATTACAATACTGATATGTACAAATATGGTGGATTTCAATTAAGCTAAATGCATTGTCATTAACATTCAAGAATGACAATAGACAATGTTACTACTTTCTGTCACATAGACAAAGAAAAAAGCTTTTAACTTTCCACAGAACAGTGTGCAGTGTGCTGAATTCATGAATGAATGACAAAGAATATGCAATTAATCCTAGGTTTGAAATGGCCAGAAGAAATGCTGCTTTTTATAAGATAAATATTTACCAATTCATGTGTCATTTCAGACATTAAAATAGTTCAAAAGTCACTCTGTGGTAAACTTGACATTTTCCTTTACTATCAACAAATAACTTTTATTTAATTACAAATACATCTTCATTCTTTTCACTTTTATTCACTTTCTTCTCCATTTTTATCATGATTGCTACTCTTTAACAAATGAGTTCTAGCCATTTTAACAGTATACTCTGCAATTTGCAAGTATTTGAAAATCAGGTATGACTTTAGAAACCTAGCTTTTAGAAACACTTCTCTGCTGTCTCAAAACTATCAAACCCATTTGGACTAGTTATTATTAAAATTATAAAAAAATGCAAAAAAGTGCTCCAAAGGTAATACCTTCTCTCACAAAAAAAACCCGCCATGCCATTTAAAAAATGCACAATCACCTCAACTCATTTTCTACTTGGCAAAATATCATTCAATGAGGATAAAATCTCCTCATTCTATCTAGATCAGATTTTAACTGAGAGAATGTCCGGAGCCTTCTTTAAGTACTTCTCCCCTCTCTTCCTTTTTCTCAGCAATGTCACATTTTTACCTTTTGTAAAGGGCATATATATGCTGTTCTTACTCCATTTCCAAAATAACCCTTTTTTTTGAATTCTCAAATCTTTAAATCCACTGTATTTCCTCTGAGATACCATCCACATCTACCTTCTCCCAAATTATTCTTTTCTGTTTAATCCTTCTTTCACCTTAACTTCTTTTTAATTTCACTTAGTTATTTTATTCTGTTCCAACTCGTTTCAAATCTAGAGCAAAATCTTCCCAAATTGCAGTAATTTCCAAACTCACCCAGTTATGGAAATATGCCCGGAGCACACACTTCCAGATACAATAACTCTAACATTGAAAATGTTTACTGTTTTCAACAGCACTGAAAATGCTGAAAAATTTCTCTAGTTATCTTGAGAAGAGGGGTAGTTTGTGTATGTTTAAAAGAGGCAAAAAGAATCCACTTTTGACTAGTAAGATGGGACACAATTGTTTTTAGAGTACTTTGCAAGCAAAATATTGAGGTTTTTTTCCAATCTGTTTTTCATAAATCATGAGCTTAAGCAGACTCACAAATCGGGTATCTTCTTTATCAGAGGCAGCGTTGGTCTGTCTCAAACAACAGTGTTAGTAGATTAGACAATCAAAAATCCACAAAACTGATATAACGAGTCATCAGGAACAGATTGTACTCTTCCAACAGTTCTAAATAAGTTAAAGAATGCAATAGTTTAATTATTAACAGAGGTGTGCAACCTCTTACTTATAACCACTTTGTAGCAAAGGAATGGAAAATTAAAATAGTAAACTGAATTATTTGTAAGGGATACAGCAGGGAATCCTGCAATTACAGGCCAGGAAAAAAAAATATTCATGTCAGCCAAACTGGCAGAAATAATAAGATTAAATAAATCTGCAGTCATAAGGATGAAAGTAATCAAAGGAAAAAAGTACTAACATCGCTTTCAGAAAGACAAATAGTGCCTATAAATTTATTGAAGTTCTTTTGAAGATGTAAACAAACACACAGGCAAGACAGAACCAGTTCTAATTGTTATGTAATTGATTTAGTCAGTGTGGACTTTCAAATGGCATTCAACACGCTCCGCAAAATGTTCCAAAAAACCTAAGCTGCATGGAAGAAGAACAATCGTCATGTGAGTCGCCACCCCATTAGATGAGAAGAAACACACAGTAAGACTAGGCAATCAGTTTAAGTGGAAAGAGTGATCAGGGACCTCTCTGCACCCACTGGCAGACTTCATACAGCTTGACATATAAGTGTTTGGAAAACAAGGTGAAACATGAGGTGAAAATGTCTCATAGCAATAAACTGGAGGTCATCAAGATGTTTAATGAGGAAAAAAATCAAAAATGGGAAAAAATCAGATTATCAGTGGTTAGAGTTGTGTATAGATGACCTTTGAGGCCCATTAGGAATGGGATTTAGCTGTGATCGGTAATTCTATGAAATATCTTGGGCTAAATGCAACCAAGTCCTCACAGGTTTTGTCTGATTTCTATCCATCTCTGAAGATGTCATTGTTCTTTCCATAAGTTAGGTCACAGTAGAGTTAAATATAAAATAAAGATGCCAAACTAGCTGAATAAATAGGGAGAACATTCTGAAAAAACATTAAACAGCCTGGTATCTCAAATGCGGTGTATCTAATTGTATGTGAGTTACAACAACGCATAACTACCAACTCTGTACTGTAATGTGGCTTTCACATTAATTCTTTTATTTCATACTGTTCTGGGAATAGAAAATGTCAACGTATTTGACATTTTGTCAAAGTATTTGACATACCAGGGATGGGGCATCCAGTATCCCTGGATGCCCCATCCCTGGAAGAGTTCAAAGCCAGGCTGAATGGGACTTTGAGCAACCTGGTCTAGTGAGTGGCATCCTTGCTCACGGCAAGAGAGTTGGAACTAGATGATGTCTAAGGTTCCTTCCAACCAAACCATTCTAACATTCTGTGATTCATTATTTCAAAGTTCACACAAGATCATTAGATAAATCAAATTAAAGGAAAAATTATCACATTTTTAAAACTGTTCAATTTTTATAGCTTGTCTCAGGTTTCTGAAAGATTTCCACGTGCAGACGCACGCCACAGCTATCTGCCTGACAGAAAGTCAAGATGCAATGTCAATATTTATACTTTTTTAATTTTCTACAGCTGTTTATGAGTTCCCATACAAAGCTCTCAACTGCCAAGATTGAAAGTATGAGCCTTACTTTAGAAAAAATAAACAAAAACGCAGCAGCAGCAGCCCACAAATGCAGTAATTTAAACCTGACATGGATCATAACAAACATGGTCATTAGCACCATTTGACACTATCTAAATAAGAGTCCACCAAACCTAAAAGCTGAGGGAGAGCAGTACCAATAAATATATTTTATTAAGAAGGAGGAAGAAAAATATCTAAATAGCAGTTGTGAGTGTTATTATAAATTTATGTTATAATTATATAGTGAAGGTCCTTTATCTAAGAATATTATGTTACTTTTATTTTACCAGAGAAAGCCACGAATTTTAATTTAGTAGTTAGTTATCCCCTTAGATTTACCATGATTTCTTGTCTTACATTTGGTTAGATTTACCCATACCCTTGCATTTTCCAGGGTATAAGCGCATCAAAACATAGTATATTGGCAATTAGCTAATTGACATTTCTTTCCTTCAATTTTAGATTAGTTCTGTTTTCTTTCTAGGGGATCCTGAGAATGGTTGACTACATTCTTAAAATGTTACTCTCTAAAATAACGTAAAAAGATATCTCTTTCAAAAGGCTTACCTTGGATATATGGAGTAAAAAAGAATGTATTCCTCTATTCTCCCCAACAGCTCTAGAGCAACATTTCTAGTTCATTTTCTTTTTAAATTTCATCACTACACACAGTTAAGAGGGTTTTTCAACCTGATCCCTCAGGTAAATCATCTCCCACTTCTAAGAGCCCGGCTACCAACCACAGAAATGCCAGTCACAGGTGCTAGGCATGGATGGAAAGACAAAGCTCAGTACAAGAAGCAGCTTACATCAGTACGGTAAATCAAAACCAGCTTTAATGCCAGTATCAGTGTGGGGCTACAGATGCCACAGGGAAGCCGGTAACCTTCAGTCATTCCTGAATGTATGCTTGTAAAGACACAACTTTTAGCTGCCATGAAATACAGCAGTTTGGTATGACATAAACAGTGCAAAATCTTCCACATGCAAATGAAAAAGGTCTCCTGGTTCCTTAAGAGAGAAGATGTGAAGAGACTACAGACATCTATAAAATTTTCTCAACATAATGAGAAATAAACAGCACGTTTTTGGTGATTAAAATGAATGCTTTTTGGTTTTTAAATGTTGGAGTGCTCTATCACTCCTTACAAATTGATTTGTTATTTTGGCTACTAAAGACATCACACTAGTATCAGGAAGAAGTTTTGTAGAATAAGAACAAAGTAAGATTAAAAGCAAATGCTAAGTTGAAAGTATTACATACAGTAAGCTGTTTTTCAGGTTTAATTCAATCTTGTAGCTCTATTATAAAAAGTCACTGCAAAATATGCAGTGTTATCTAATGAAACAAAATTGGTCTGATAAGTACTGGCTACCATAAATCATTGGGAATACATAATCTTCAATGCAACAGTTGAATGAAAAATAACATTGTGAGAAAGGAAATGAAGTTAAAATTTATTCATTGTAAGTGCATAGCACAGAAAATGTGGTTAGTGTCACAAACTTATTTAGACTCCACAAGGAACAGACAGAATATTTACCTAAAAATAAGGATCTGCTTCAAGCCTTAATTGGGAAATCAAATTGTGCATACCACACATGTAAGCCACAACTGATGGTAAGGATGTGAAAATGTTTTGTTGCCAAATTAACAGGAAAAATTTGGTTAAAAAACAACATTGCTTCAATGCAATGGAATGCACTGAATGACTAAATGAAAATGACTACATGAAACACTAAAGAGACTTGATTAAAATGGCAACTGAAAAAAGAGACTGAAGCGTAGCACCAATATCTTAATGAGAAAAAATGTGCATCCATGTCAACGTTATTTTGCTATAGCAAAAATGACTAATCAAAAATAAATACATACTACCTTTCCTCATCTTGCTTCTAATGAAGCCTTCCAGTTATTTTAAAGCTTTAAAAGGTACTTAAGAATTAGAAAATTGAATAGCCCAATACTATATAATTTAAAATGGAAGGACATCTTCCACGACTTAAATAAGGCCCTTTTTAATGTACTATTTCAAACATGCTTTCAATAGCAAATTCAGTGATGCAGTGTGTATTTTCTCCTTGTGTATTTTTGCTTCGTACAGAATTATGGCCCCAGAATAGCATTATGATTTTTCTTGGCAATGTACAGTTTCAAGTTAGTTTAGATTAAATTCAAAGCAAACTAAGCAAGTCTACTTTTGGCTGAACCACCTACTGGCCTAGATTCACTCAAAAAAAGTGTACCTTATGTAAGCTGAAAAGAAGAAAATTACTCACGAAGTAAAATACACACATCACTGTAGCTAACATATACAGCAGTGTATTTAAGACATATACATCCCCTACAATTGTAAAATGTACGAAACATGAAATTCATTCCACTGTAAGAGCTGTCACAATGACTTATCACTAAATGTGAAACACACATGTGAAAAGCACATTACACCGTACACATAACTTGGATTGAACCCTCACAATATTGTTAGTTTCCCTTAAAAGTAAACTTATTTAAGTTAGTATTTTTAAGATTTCACTGACAAAAATTATCTTCGTAGGAAAGCATTCCACTCTAAGTAATGTCAGCCTGTTGTGCTCTCATAAAAATGAAAATTAAAACCAACTTTCTGATTCCAGTTCCTATTTAACAATAATGTGATGGCACAGCCTCTGACAAAGGATTAGAGCCTAAGGAAATAATCCTTTTAGGATATTAAAATAAAACTAAGGATCAAAGGACAAAAGTAACAAGTAAATGCCTCTGTAGCATTTGATAAAAATAAGCAAACCTTACAAATATTATTCACGGTGTATGCAATGCATTCTTTATGAAGACTTACACTGTAATTGATTCAGAATTCTGTATGTAACACAGGGCATTGCTGGTGTCTCGTACGAACCAAATACCTGCTTTGCTCTCTTGGACCTGCCTACTGTGATGTATCCCAAAACAGGATTTCTCTTTTCATGGCCACATTACTCAGGCAGTCAGCAACCATTTTACAAGGACATAATATATTCAAATCTTTTTGCATCTATCTCTCTTCAGATTTGTAAGCTCCTATCCTATATACAGAAATTCTTCTTTTTCATCCTTTTAACTTTGTACTATTACACTTCTATCCCATTCTATCACTCCAGTATCCCAAGTAAAAAAATTCTTGTACATTTTTCTGACCCCATCAGAACACTCTTGTATTTTGTGACCTAAATTTCATTATAAACTATTACATTTTTTTGACATTGTCACTACTGAAAACATCCAAGATGAGTAACAGATGTAATCCACTGCACTAATAGGGTCTCTCCTCCAGGCTAATACTCTTCCTTGCAGCACAAGTCCCTGTCACTTCATCCCTTCAGCTACTTCCTTTTCCAACAAATGATTCTACTTTTCATCCACATTTTCTCTCACTCAATATAGAACTTTCTATGTGTCAAGAAATGCTGAAAGGAATTAATACACATTCTCTCCCAAACTATGTTTCATTGGGAAATTTACCTCATCTGAAACAGTTAGCAAGTAAACCCAGAACAGTACAGATCAAAAAATCGTTGATGACAAATCTATGTTGCATTTATCTAATTTCCTATTTTTATCTACCTCTACTTTGTTAACTGTCATTTCTTTGAAATTTGTCCCCATGCTTTGCACACTATTGTGATCAAGCTATGACTGGTAATTATTTCTAGTTCTAGCATTCATATTTATCAATCCCAAGAGACTTTTTCCCATTCAGTTGCAAACATTTTTCGAATAGTCACTGGAAACAATTTGGAAAGCATTTCATTCATCTATAACTTTTTAATTACCTTTATTAACATACAAATTATATCTATTGTTTTCTTCAACCAGAGAACAGAAACCCATTCACAGAGCATGTATTAATGTTTGTGTTCTAAAAGTATCCAAAATGAAGTTCATTTAGTTTCCTAGTCAAGCGCACTGTTTTAGTTAAATTTTTTCTACCCATAAAAACTATCCACTTCCTCTTTCTTCTGGAACAAGGACAGAAAATTCGTAGCATTTCATATATATACTTAATTATTGCAGAAATTTACTTCTTTTTTCTTCTTAACTTCTATTCACATGTATCAGAGGCCATAAGTAGACACAATCATTAGGCCTGCACACTATTTACTCATACATCCACAACTCCCTCTTTACTACTATTTCTTTCTGCAAAAGTCTAATTTTATACCTGTACAGACTGCTCTGAGCAATTTGCGTGATATTCTCTTCATATGCTCCCTTATAATCTTACATTAATAAATACAGTCTACTCATCTGATACAATCTGCAGACTATTCTCAAGCTAAACATTTTCTTAACAGAAATCACCACCCTTTTCAATTTCATTCCACGTGGAAATTAGTTCAATGCTGAAGCCTTCAAACACTCTAATTTTGTATCTTTATCACAGAAGACTCCCTGGCAGGAAGAGATGGTACTGAGGGACTTGATTCAACTGTGTGAAAGCTACAGGCCCCCTCATTTCATTTGGTTAGAAAGCAAAATCTTAACCAACCTGAACAAGCTTCGGACAAAGATACAGTGTGATTTATCCTTGCTGAAATTTTGCTAAAGAGGTTCTATCACTGAGTGTGGAAGCTGGATGATTTTTCAGGCTTAGAGAGATTACAAAGAACGTAAATTGCTAGGAGTTGAGGAATTAAAACCTCGAGTCTAAAAGCAAGATTATCAACTTGAGAAGAGTCATTTTGAGATTCATTTAGAAGCTTTAGCAGAATACATACTATAATACAGACAAAGCATTCAAAGTAGGGGAATGTAGGGGAAGATTCTGGTATTATTTTGAAGCTTATAACGTGTATTTGATGTAAAATACTCACCTGAGCAACACAGAGTCTATTTGCAATTTAACTGTGTAACATTTTATACCTGAAAACACCTTTGCAAAAATTTGGAATGAAAACACCTTCAGAATGGAAGGCAGAGGAATGAATAGACAAATAGTCAGAATGACCAATTAGTAATCTTGTGCCAAATTTGTTCTTCTTTTAAGAAGTCAATATTTACTGATGCAACCAAAAAAATTCAACAGGATGAGCACACGTAGAATACAAACTGAGAGCTGATCAACAGCTCAAGACTTGCTGCATTTGCAACACAAGCAGCAGTAATAAATTCCCCAAAATGACTGATGATCAGTGAAGATACGACAGAAATCACCAAACCAAGGTGGCTACTGCTTTTTTAAAGTTCTTAAGGTGGTGTGTGGCAGAAAAACTGAAGCTGAGAGAATAGTAAGTGCAATTTACCTCACAAGCCTAAGTTCAATCAGAATCATGTAGGAAGTTAATTAAGGAATGTATGCAATTATTTCCTACAAGCCTCCTCCTCCATCAGTGATCCATAACTACCACAAATACCTGAAAGTTGTTATCAAGAATAATAAACTTCGTAGCACTGAACAAGGTCTTAGTACTTTCAACCCCAAAGAATTTCTAATATTACTTTCTATTTTACTATATTCCTTTATATTATCTCCTTGCTGTTCGAAATGGTACAAATTACCCAGGTAATTTCTGGATTTTTATCCTCTGCAAGTCCAAATAGCCACCATTAAAAAAAAACAAAACCAAAACAAAAATGAAGCCAAAACAGACAAAGAAAAAAACCAAAAAAACAAAACCCACATACTTAGGAAGTTTCACATCAATCAATCAGATGTTAATGGAAATGATTCCTCAAAAAAAAACAAAGAGTGGTTATAACAAATACAAACATTTGATTCAAAATTTTTGATAAAGTAGAAAGGAGAAAAGATTGATTCCGGATATCTAGGAAAAAAAACTGCAAGACAACTGCTAGTTATTTGTTTTCATGATCAAATAAATTGCTCATTATTAATAGTTCCCATGACAGCTTATTTTATACAACATGCTGCATTGGGTTAAATTCCTTGTATTTAGTACATCACATGGTCATACTGGTGAACGTGCAGCAAAAAGTGTCAGTGAAGTCTCCATCCCTGGAGGCTGGGCAAAGACCTGAGCAACGCACTCCAATCAACCCTACTGTGATCAGTGATGTTGGACTAGAAGATCCCCAAAGAAACTTTCCAAACCCATCACATGAAATCATGTGATTTCATGAAATAACTTTTACAGCTTTTGGTGTGTAAAAAAAATTATTCTAAAATGCATAACATGCAAACATACAATGTATTTTATCTGTCACATAAATAGCAGTACATTTTAAAAAATCTTAACTTCGTAACACATGCGAAAAATGGCTTACCCTCTCTCTGACAGCAGGATGTAAACACACCTGCATCATGGAGGTTGGAGGTTAACATGTAATTCCACTATTCCAGCAGTCAGCGAAACTAGTAACTGTTTGAAAGAAAACAAGAAAGTCCCTTTAATTTCACGTTCTGTAAGAACAACTTCCTTTTGATCTACTCTTTATCGTAACAGTGAGAAAGAATCTAAAATTTTATTTTAAAATACCTCATTTTCTACTTGTAACTTAGTTAATCATGGATTATCCACAAAGATCAATCACTCAATCAAAATATTTTTAACTGCCATCTTTCACTATACCTAGATTAGATACAATGTGAGCTAGCAACCAAAGAATTAAATCAAAGAATATTTTAGGCTCTGTATTGATTTAATGAGTAGTCAGTCTCACAAGGCCTCAATTTCCCTTGTTAATATTTGCCAACTTCAAAATTATGTTTGAAGTTGATTCATTAATATTTACAGATACCATCAAATTTTCAGCTGAAAGATGTTATACATGTTGAATGCAAGATATAAATCTGCATAATCAATTAAAGCAGTTCAGCCATTTAGCAGTTTTGTCAAATAATTGTTTCCCCATCTCTAAGCATTAGTCCCTGTTCAAAATACCAGGCAAAATTTTGCAATGGAAAAAAATAAAAAATAAAATCAAAGGTAGAATATTTAACCTTAATTTTAACAAAATTAATAGAAGAGTATTCATGTATATTCTTTCATATACTTTATCATGTATATCTTTTTATCATTTATAAAAATTATGACTATGTTGAAGAAACCTTGGAAAGAATTTTCTTTCAATCAAAATATTAAAAGTCACTAGAATAATCACTGGAGAAATCACAAATCTGGAGATTTGGAGAAAACAAAATACAAGTAAGTTGAACAGCTCTTTAGAAGTATTCCATAGCAGAAGAATACAACTTCCAAAATTTCAAGGAAATTCCTGGTATCTTCCAAAGAAACATAAGCGCTCTTCATAACTTCTTAACCTAAAAACATTGTTTATCTCTCACAACAAAATTCTTCAGATGCTGGTGACACCAGAACTGGAAGCAGCACTCCAGGTGGGATCTCACAGGAGCAGAGGGGGAGAATCACCTCCTTTGCCCCGGTGCTGTTGGTGCAGCCCAGGACTGGGCTGGCTTTCTGGGCTGTGAGCACACACTGCCGGCTCATGGTGAGCTTTTCATCAAATGAGCCCTCCATTTTTTTGACAGACAGTATTAGGGGGGCAGAAGGCCTTCTACTTGCTTCTTCACTATCATTCTCACGCTTTTCCAAGATGATCAGGTCAGGTAGGGCCTCCCAGAGAAAGAGAGACAATTTGCACTCCTTGGAGATACCCTGACTACGCTCAGGTCCAGGAGACTCAAGAAACTGCGCAGTATGACAGTCAAGAAACTCCATTACAGGAGCCCGCTACCCAGTAAAGAAATTGCAGCAGGGAGCAGGGAGCAGACTGATCTTAGACACAGCAGGAAAAACTTCCAGCAGATCAGAGGGCACTGCGCAGTTCAAGGCATAAAGTCACTACATTAACTGCAACCAAGCAGAAGCAACAGTACACTCACAATGACAATGTGGGCAGAGAAAACCTTATAAAAGTTTTTCCCTTTTCCTCTTTCTTCCCTATTCACTGAGTTTGCAATACTTAAAGTGTTAATTATCCTAACTGTTATTCTAATAAAACTTGGCACTTCTTCAATTAAAAAGCATTTGGTTTCCTTTGAGGAGCTAATTACACGGAGAACGCCTACGGTGAACCACATAAAAATCATGGCCAGCTCAGGGTCCTATGCCCCTGTAGTTACTAAATATATTTCCACTGGAAGAAAAAAAAACCCAAAACACACACACCCACAACAACAAAAAACACAATGGAGTTAAATACTAGTACTAATCCTACTTCAACTACATAGCTTCTGGTCAGAGATAAAAAACAAACAATCCAAACACCAATTTCAGTACTTTTTGTATCAGAGACCAAACATTCTCAAAATTATGCTGTATGAACACCTACAGGTTCAGTTACCATAACAGCAGTGGTTCGGAGAAGTCCATACCCACAGCACTCTGAGGCTTTTAAGCTAAAGATATACATAGAACACTGACCTGGAAAGAGTTTAACAGGAGTTAAGAATCTAATCAGAAGTAATAACTTTTCTAAACTAGATAAAAGAATCAACAGTACATCAGCAGTAACAAATACAGTCTGAAAATAATAAGCACTCCTTCGTATTAGATACAGTAATAAATATAAGTGCTCATAATTCTTGTAACATATTACATTTGAAAGCTTCAAAAAAGATTCAGTAATTTCTCTTTTTTTTATTTACAATCAATGTAATTTTGAACAAAAGAGGGAATTGTGCCTTGAAAGAAAAAGAGCAGCTTACTTGTCAAATATATACAAGATTCTCTGTCAAACAGACAAAAACTTATTGGTGATTCTTCTTTTAGAAAGATGAAAGAGTCAATTGCAGAAACAATGCACTCCTCCAAGGAAATTATATATATGAACTCACTTTAAGCAATGGATAAAGCAGTCTTCACTTTTACAGTCCTTTTTAACTACTAAGATAATACATTAACCAGAAACACAGTGACATGAGACATTACCTTTGTCTAATATGAACTAATGAAATGTCTTTGTAAGATAAAAATTACCTTAGAAAATGAACAGGACAATCACATGATAGTAAAGGTTTATTTTTTCTTGTTTACTTACTGTATTGACTCCATACAACCCTATTCTAATACAACCACAGTCAATGAATAATAAAAATTCAAACCTCAATTCTGACATCAAGCATGATCTTCCTCCACAGTAGTAAGTTAATAATCTACTGATAGTCCTTGCAGAAACCTCATTCCAAAAAAAAAAACCAGGAAGAGGGAGAATCTTTGGAAGCAATGACGTAAAAGAACAGACTATGGAAGTTAGAAGGACATAACTTAAGTGTTAAAAAAAGAAAGAATTTGTGACATTGAAATTGTTTCTTACACTCGCAAATAAACACATAACAAAATCTGGGGATTAGGAGTTCCACCTGGATAAATTTGGTCATGAGGTAGGAGAAAGTAGTTCCTAAACATGTAAGTGCAAAACAGATAAAGGAATCAGCCACTGAAACAGATGATTTCATTAAGCAATAGATTCTCAGTTGCTCATTCCCTTTTAATGAAGCACCTAAAAGGCTTTCAAAAATATCCAGTAGTTGAATCAAGAAGCTGAACAGAATTGGGCTTTCTGCCCTGCATTAGTCACGTGAGAGTTAACAAACAGAAATGGCACATCCCTTTCTTAACAGAACTTAATAGAATGTTTGCCTTCTGTTTCAGTGCTCATCTGGGACCAAAGTACAGCTGCCTCTTCTTGGGGAAAGTGCAGCTCCCTATCGGTAGAATAATCTGGATACCTTGGGAAAGGAGCAGAGAGGGAGAAAAAAACAAGGGACAACCTTAAGGCAATATTTGACTTTTCCATTTTTGTTTCTGCTGAAGCGCTCCACTAAATTTTCTTTTCCACTTGCTTCCTCATGTCATTCCTTAATGGCTGCAAACATCAGAAGCAAGATCTGAGGTAAGATCTTTCCTCTTTTGGCTGGCATCAAAGCAACATGCAAAAAATCTAATAACCAGGAAACTTAACATCAGTCTGTTCACAACTCAGCTGGATGTTTATAAATCAAGATGAAAAACAGGCAGATGAGAGAGCTGCTGAGTTTGTAATAGTTATGCAAAAATGCATGACACTTGGCAGCCATAAGAAAACTGAAGCGATATTTGCAACCAGGTGGTTTTGCAAAATCAAAGCATAGTGAAGACTATACGGTATTCAGATGCTGGGGGGAAAAAAAGAGTCACAAAACTGAGCTAAAAGCCTTTCTTCTTACACATAGCAGGCTTGGAGACTGGGTGGTTTGACAGAAATGCCACAGTACAGTTTTGAGTGGGCCACATCAGGGAAAGAATGTCAAATGGGATCATTATCTAAATAATCAGACTTAGTTTGTATCACCATTTTCTAGTTTAAATGGAACCATGTTTTATGCAGTACTTTTATTAGAGCAAGACAAATTTTACTGGGGATTGCAAATAGTAATATTGCCATATGATAAAGAAGTATCTGCTTTAACTTTAATTCCACTGTGCCACAATATGTGGATCTTAGCCTGTAAAAATTTCCCTTGGCACTCCAGTTTTGTTTTACTTTGGATACAGAATTTTACACACTAAAAAGCACCAAAAAGAGGCACCTAATGAGCTAATTCAAGTATAGGAAGCAATTTATTTGCATTAGCATATAGGTTCATGCTATCTAATTTACACTGGTTTACAGCTTTAGTAGAGCTCCATGCCACCAAAAGTTGATTACTTCCTGCATGTGATCTTCACCATCACCACGGCTCAAGCGTATCACTGATCTAAGGTCTATTCAGTTATTTAAAAGTGAAGGAACTGAAAAACTGAAAGCTCTTTGTATAATGGTAAGTCTATGAATAAAACAGAGCTGTGAAGTTGGAAGTCAAAACCTCACATAATGCTGCCAATGCCTTTTCCTCTCAAAATTGGTGTGACACATTATTAAGGAAAAATGACAGGTGAGTTTAAAACTTACTGAGTTTAAAACACCTTTGAAAGTGTTAGCTTCCTGCTTAGCTCTTTTTATGTCAAGTATTAAGTTTACACTGCTAATCAGAACTCCCATTTTTATTTATAACAATCACTAATACATAAATTTGCTGTCAAACCATGGTGAGTGTTAGAAACTATCAGCTGTAATGAGTTAGCTATTTTCTTTTATATGCAAGATGAGATTTTTTGTCTGTGTGCCCAGATATATGTAACTTTTTCTACAGAAATTAAAGCAAGCTTGATGTTTTTTACAAAAGAATATTTTATTTTATAGGCTAAACATTCTAAAATAAGATTTTAAATTCATTTTCCATATAAAGTAATTATTTAAGCACTATTAATACTGTACAGTAACAAAAGACTTAAAAGCTAAATTTGCATATATTCTCAAAGGTAATTCTAGTGAAATCCCATTCAAGTATTTCAGACTGATAATAAGTAAAAAAAAAAAAAAAATCAGGATTTTAAACCATCTTTCAAATCAATTTGGAAGTCAGGCACTTGTAGGAAAAACTTACAATCGTGTTATTCTTACTGTTTCCTAGGCAAACCTACATAGCCACATAGAAAGCCATTCACTTCATAGAATAATTGTGTATAAACTCATTATTTGTGAGAAAGGCAGTATCTTCCTTTGTGGTGAACACATTTTAATAAGGGTGTGACTATCGTGGCCAGCGGCTCCTATGTTTAGCTGTTCCCCAGTAGTATCTCACAATTCCTTCACTTGCAAGTTAGACTTTTTCCACCTACTCTTTTATAGCAGGTATTACATTCTTGTTCCTCCTTTCAGTGTAGGCTTTTTCCAGCCCTTAAGCTGCCTTTATTTCTGAATAGCTCAGGTTAATTTTAGCAACCATATAAAAAAAATCAAGGATGCCCATTATTCCCCATACTGGAATTAAAAAGAGCTCTCCATGGTTCTGAGCTACCTCCTGCTAGAGTCACACACTCCACAATCTCTTTTACACTCAAGAGTCTGGCTAAGGCCCAAACACACATAGTAACTTTTTAGTTTATAAATCTTTGTATTCTTTTTAAAGCAAGCAACCCTGCTTTAGCAAACTGAGTCTCAGGACAGAATCTCTAGTAATTTAAAGGAGACTCTGGATGGCATTTAGAGTTCAGTTCTACAAGGAAGGAATATACAGGATCTAAAGGATCTACATCTGTAACCACTCAGTTATTCACGAAATCAAAAAGCAGCAATGAAACAAAAAAATCAGTCTGCTACCCAACTTGAAAATTACAAATTATGATTATAACAAATGGCAGCAGAATATTAGAGGGCAGGGGCTACCCCATCATGCTGCATTATACACGTGATTATCTACGCTGAGGTAGGTAAGTGAGGAAGTTAAGAAGTGAAGCACTGGTTTTTGAAGATGGTTTTGCTAAAATCAAAATATTCTAGAGAGACAAGTAGACTTGTACAATCATATAAGTTTTTGGTTTGGAAAAGACCTCTAAGATCATGTAGTCCAACCACTAACCCAGCACTGCTAAGTCTACCACCAAACCATGTCCCAAAGTGCCGCATCTACACATAGTACACCAAACAAATTTTTTAATACTTTTTATACATTCTGGGCTTCCAGGTCAAGGGATCCTCAAGAAAATTTTGAGAAAGAAATGGTCCCGTAAGTAGATGATACCAATATCATTCTTATGTGGAGACTAATAGGCAGGTTATACAATAAGGTGTTAAATATCATCTGTAGAAGATAATAAGCTGTTTAATGCTAGTGAATGCTCTGTGGTGAAATGACTGCTGAGTATAAAGACTGAATTTTATAAGAAAACTAGATGGTCTTTTAGAAAATGCTGGGAAAGCTGGTGACTTCAAGTCCACTATCAATTCCAGTAACAACACCAGAAGTTGCAGAAAAGAAGTCTTTGGAGTACAATTTAAGCTGTTTTATAAAATATTAATGATCAAGTTCTTGCTCCCTATGACACACATAAACCAAGCAGAGAGGTGATGATGAAGCTTAATTGGAAGATACTAAATTGGCAGCCTACAGAAGTTTTGAGAATCCAGTTCTTACATGCATAAAAACTATACCAAATATTTTTAAAAGCACAATGGAACTAAAAGACTTGACATAGGTACCACAACAGCAAATGATGCTTCAGTTAATTATTACAGCACATTAAATACAGGACCACAGCAGGAAAGTTAAATGAAATAAATGCATTAGCAATTACTAATTAAACTGACCTCTACATTGAAATCTTCATTCACAAAGAAGATGACAGAAGAATCCTTGCAGCTAGGAAACTACAATACACATCAGAAATAGTAGGCACATCAGTTAACGCCAGATACTGGGAAATAAAGAACATTGTTTTTGTGAGGGAAGTCATGCCTCAGAAGGCGATTAAGTTTTATAAACTAAATTAGCATGGAATTAGGGAGACCTGGTTGATGTAGAATATTAGGATTTTCAGAAGGCGCAACTAGATTGTGAAATTCACTGTAATTAAAATGTTTGAGTTTAAAAAAATTGATATGTTAAAGAAAGCAGACTTAGATATTCTTTGTAAAAAATCCATCCATGGATACTATACTGCATCTGTCTTAGAACAGCCCAAGTCCTGGAAGCTCAGAAAGTAAGCTAGAAGGGTCATGGCTGCTTGCTTCCACTTCTACACATAACTGCTACTGACATTTGAGTAGGACAGGAAGCCTTTTCAGACAAAAGCTCAGATCACATTAATTTTAAAACTGACTCTTTCTGACTGGATCTTATGTAGGCATGGTCATTGCTGAAAATCTATTCTGTAAGTGAAGGAAAAAAGTGAAGAAAATTGCAACAAAATACAGTAAATAAACACTGCCACAGAACTCAGCCCATTCTGATAGAGCTTTGATACAGTTCTTAACAGTCTTCAAGACACCTAATATAATGAACTTGAACTTCTGAAGCACCAGAGTTAGGGAGAATATTTTTACTGCAAGAATTTCAAAAGCAATTATTTGGGAGCTGGCTGGAATTATATAGTGCATGTATATGCATTCGGAAGTAGGTAGCAAGTGTTGAATTCTGCAGATACACAACAAACCCATGCTGCTGGAGAATTTAGGGACAACTTTTTCAGAACTAAGCCTTACCACGTCAATGTTAATACAGATTAAATACATAATAGAGAAAATAAATTTTACTTTTAAGACCACTTTCTCTCACACTCTTCTTTTTATGAAAAGCAGCAGTAAACCATAGAAGAAAGTCACAATTTGTGACCAGTCATGTGAAAACAGAGAAAGATGAGATATCACAAAACACAAGCATTTCTACAAAAGAAATGTTATGAAAGACGTTTGGATGGTAAACTAAAACACGAAACATAACTTTTACCTGTAGTTTATAAAACAATCAGTATAGGAGCTTAGAGGAAACAAACCTATCACATTCTGACCGTAACTTTGTTCTAATCAGAGAGCTTTCCATCCCTCGTAACAAATTGATTAAAAAATCCCAATAATAAGTTTTGTAAATGCAGTAATTACTATGTTCTTCTATGAACTAACAGAGCGTTATTAGGACAAGCACAGTTAAAGGCTCCAAAAAGCAGACTATTAGGAAAACAAGATCAAAGAAATTTTGCATTTGTATGTGTTTTTTATATCCTAATGAAATCTGTGCATGTGAACACTTTGTGTTCATGTTTTGATTTAAGAATCACACCATTTCATCTGTATATGTACTACTTAAAACACAGGCAGACTGCACTTTTCAAAACACTGTTATAAACAAAAGTGCTCACAGGGTGTCACGTGCTGCTGGTGGTATAATTAAGTCCTTCTGTATTCAACGGACTTACTGTTCCTGCTTTGCACCCCCAACTCAGACCCTGATCCTGCAACCGGCATTCACAGAAGCATCCATACATATCCAAAGTGTCAGCTGCAATCAGTACAGGAGAATTCTCAGAAACAAAACAGAACCCCATACTACCTATGTGATTTCACACATTTTCATTGTCCAAAACTGGTCTGAATTATTTCTAATCTTTTCAGAACAACATCCAATCATCAATTTGGAGGAAAACTATTCCTTTTTCCCTTTTTTATTTACATGAATTTTGGTAAGTGATGTCAAATAAATTAACTATTTACCAAATACACTTATTGGAGGGGAAAAAACCCACAGAATACCAACACCGTGTTTTCAGTGCAATAGTGCCTGACCTATTTTCTGATCACATTATATAGAGGAAAAGAATGAGATTGCCAAAACATCAGAACTCAGAGGCTTCATTTAAAATATACATAAACATAAAGCATTACACTTAAGTCAGTCAGAGGGAAAAAAAAGTACATTTAGATAATACTAAAACTTGTTTTCAAAGTTCAGGGAACACTATATGTTTTAAATTTAAAAAATTCTTTATGTTTGCTATTCAAATATCCCAGAGGTGTAGTATATGGAGAAACATGAACTGAAAATTAGACTAATAGCACTGATGAAGTGGTAACTGATTTTCTCCCTGTACTTCATCCATCACTAGAAAATACTACCAACATAACAAGCACTGGAATTCTTTCTTTAGAGAGGATTCCTTATGCTCAACTGAACTTTTCAGACATATCAGTTCTCCAGCAGCTTTTGCCTGCTGCATATACGTATGCTTTCATAGGACTGAAACAAACAGCCACCAAAATTCTGACTGCATTTTCCAATCTGTAAAGAATTGTAAATTTTAAATCTGTATAAACAACCTTATTTTACAATCTTCTTTTTCTCAACCTCTATAACTTGCAAACATCGACTTGTTTGCAAAGACATGAGAATCAAAATATCATTACAGTATCTCAGATGCAATTCTAATTCTGTCTCCACTGCTCACAGTTAATTCAAATTTGATATAAACCTAAATAATCTTGGACAACATTAATTTGCTGTTTTCAAATTTTTCATAAAGGCACCAACTTGAAATGTAATACTAATACAAACACATTTGTAGACTGGATCCAGTTTTTCAGAAGCTGAGCAAAATCAGCTTCTTATCAGCTGAGGTTGAAAATGTTATGATAATTGGTTCCTCTGAAAAACAGGTTTATGGTCTGTTCAGCCACCTTTTCAGGTGTTGATTAATTCCCCATAAACGACCTCAAGACTATTAGTAGCTGCCACTACATTTATCTGGACTAAAATCTTAGCCTTTTCCTTTATGTAGTTGAAGAGCCTGTAAAGCAGAAAGACGGTTCACATTGAATTTCTTTAAGAAGACGTGCAAAAATTTTGCAATAATATTTCTCCTTTTTAGATTCAGAACAAAACAAAGTGATAAATTCCTTCATTAAACTATAACATCAAGGTTAAACAAGAATACTGGGCTTTTTATCTTCACCTACAGCAGCACCACTAATTACTTCTGTCATTGCTATCTTACCTGTAACGACCAAAGTGTTTGTTCAACACAAGCGAACGTTAAGTCTTTTGCTATGGTCAACATAATTCTTTAGCAGTTCAAAATATTTACAGGTCTGGTGGCAAGATATGCTGCTTCACATTATAATCATCACTGTTCCAAAGCATAGTGATGACGGACATCAGTTTCCTTATATCAGGAGGTTAAAACTGATGTAAGCTTTCTTAAATAACTTTAAAAAAAAAAAAAAAGCTACCTGAATACAACAGCGAGACGAGTTTTGCTACCTACTTACTAACTACATTTCAAACCAATACCAAAGATAGCAATATTGATGGAAAGACAGTAAAGAGTAACCAGATAATTATTAAAAAATTCATGCAATAACATGACATTGTACGAGCCCAGGATGTGTTTATTAGCTAAATTAGCTAATTTTCAGAAACTTATTTTCAAATACCAGATATGTAGTAAAAGATTTTTGTTTTCTTTTGAAAAAAAATTGAATGATGGGCATATAATTTATGATTGTAAACATTAACTCATTATTTCACAGAAATATATGTCATTACAAAAAGGTTCCCTAATGACACATAACAAGAACCACTACCTCCTACTTTTATACAGCATCACTTATAAATAATCTAATTATTTATTAATTTCATAAGACTTCCCTAGGAAAAACTCTCTATGCAACAATTGATTGAAGAGAAATTTCATACACTGTTTATCTCACTGTGATTTACACAGCTGGTTCCAGAGATAATTAAAAAAATTAGATCCAAAGTTGAGCTTAGACATTTTTATTCATTTCTGTCATACACAAGAAGTCAAACTTCTTAAAAACACACATGCAATGGAATATTTATTTTAAATATACTAGTATACCTTGTTTTTTACAGCAATGATGGTAGATGAAAAGTCTAAGCATTAAATGATCAAAAATTCAACACTGGTATTTTTAACAACACTACACTACCCTGATTTGCTTTAAATAGATCCACTACTACACATCCTGTACTGATTTAACACATATCATATGTCTTCATGGAATGCTACATGCACAGGTTCATTTAGTACATTCAGAATTTTTTTATTCATTATCTGACCAGAGGAAGACCTCTTCCCAAATCTCAATGTTATCATTTTAAGTTCCTTCACTCCCTATCTATATTAGAGAAGCACACAAAAAAATTAAAATTAAAATAAAAACATTATGCCAAGATTATTCGGTTGTAAATACAATGCTGAAGTTTCTATATAGGTTCTACCCAGAAAAGCTCAAGAAACACTGTTTTCCAGACAATTTATTCTTATGATGAAGTACACATGACCCAGCACAGGCCCTTGAGCAGGACAAGATGAAACCTTGCATTGCACTGTTCCCATTATGAAAAATAACCATATATTCTGGTTTTTTCGATTCCCTTATGGCGTTACAATTTCACAAAAAAGCTGTTTTTCTTCTCTCTCCAAAATTTCATTTTTCTAAAAGCAATTGTTGAAAAGCCTTGCCAAAACCAGGCAATTTAATTATAGTTTATTGATCAGGTCACCTCTGCACTGGCTCTTCTTCAACATACCATCTTGAGCACATATCAAGTAACTCTTTTCATGGTTGTGTTTAACAGGAGTTAAACTTACAGATCTTTTACCTCAAAGGCCATCTTTGGAATTCCCGTAAAATAAGGTTCTATCAAAGACAGCACCTTCTAGTTTTCTGTTATCGAGACCAATATAAGCAACAGTTACACAAGGAAGTCAGTTCTACATATACAATTAATAGGATCTGATCCTTGTACAGAAGTATAGTCAACTAAGATGAAGGTGTAACCTATGAAAGAGTCTCATTTATAGGGAGCAGTGTGGGGTATCATTTCACAGTGCTGTCGAGAAAGGTTTCTCACATGCAATACAGACTTTTGGAACAGTTTGGCATAAGCGTCCTCTTTTTTTTTCTTATTTTCTTTTTTTTTTTCTTGTTAGTTTGATTGTTTGTTGGTTTGGGACATTTTAATGTTTTAAGTGTTGAGCTTACTCTTCTCTCCTTCCCCATTCTCTCATATTTTCTCTGCTTGACCAAAAAAATTATAGCTCAAACACACTGAATGTTAGGGTATAAATAAAATGGCATGAAACTAGATCACACACCACCAAAACATTCTTTATGTATAATTCTGATCTTTCTAGAAATGAGTGTCATTACTTTAAAAGGTTTGAGGAGACTTGTCAACAAGAAAATGGGGGAATGGGAATCAATTCTGACAGTAAATAAAGAAAAATATTAGGTTCGCACAAATACTTTTTAACCAGTTCATCCAGATCACCCCAAAATAATTCTCGTATTTGAAATTAAAAAAAAAAAAAAAAAAACACCACAAAATTTTATTAATAATCTGGTTGCTAGCTTGTTATAAAATAATTTGTCTTCCCTGTTTGCTTAGGAAAAATGTATTTTTATATTTCATTCCTTAATCTTGTCTAATTAAATGACAGGTGGAGAAAGACAAAAACATGCTTACACAGCAAAAAAATCTAGAACCCTCTCCACAATTTGACTGCACAAACTGGGCCAGAGGAACAGAGGGAAAAGAATGGTAAAAGTCTTCCTGCCTTGAAGAACAGTGAACACTGAGAAAAAGAACTGAGAAATTTAGCAGCTGAAGAAAGATAATCAATTCATAAAAACAACAATCTTACTAGATGAAAGAAACACTTGATTACTCACTATAACAGGGCTAGGAATTAGACCAAAAAAAAGTTACATCCTTAAGCAGAGTACCAGAATAAATTACATTTCAGAAAAAGTACTGTAGGTGTGAACAAAACAGAAAACAGGAAAAAACATTTCTTCATAGTATGACTGCTAAAAAGAGCAGTGATCAAGAATTTTAAAAACCTACTCTTTTCTGTGTGCATATGGATACATGACATGCTCCTAACATCTCTACAGAAATGGCACCGATTTAAATACTGCTGAAATACAAGATACCAGCAGAAGTAGTTGGCAATGACTTAGTGAGCAACTACATGGGAAGAGCACATATATGCATGGAAGTACTGAATTGCATCAAAGTTCTGATTATTTTCTGTATCAAGCTATCAATTAATTTTTCTGATTCTTCTTTACAGAAGAGATTTGAGTCTCACTGCACACAGAGCTGGAGAAAATCCATAGACTTTTAGGAGATCACACAAAACCTACTCATTAAATTTGGCATGCACTAGGAAAAGATCCCGTTCTCTCTGCCACCAGCTCCATCTCTAGATGACATGTTTACAACAGCTGCAGTTACTAAATTATGAAAAAGTTGATACAAAGGAATAAATGAAAAGCAGGCAATAAGCAATCCTTTGATATAAGACAAACGGAAAAACCCTCAAGTTCTGCCAAATTTAAGGGATTTGCAGAGTTCAAGACTGAAAGATCAGTGCTCCAAACAGGCATGTGGAAGAAAAAAAGCAGAATGAGAGGTGGAAAGCTTATGTTATTAAGCTACTCTCTGAAGCCTTTAGAATGCATGAACTACATTCTACTAATTTTCTGAACAGAGCTCAAGTTTTCCTTTTTCTTCACCTTGCTTCAAGCTATGCTCCCTGCTCTAGTGAGGCATCAAAACATTAACTCACTCTGATACATGCTGCTGTAAAATTCTCCCAAACTCAGAGATTATTTTTCACTGGTCACATCCTAACAACACTCTCTGGAATACTGCTATTGGACTAAAGAGCCAAAACTAAATATAAGCTGCTAGCTGAAAATCTAGGGATAGGTGAAATACTTCTGATTTAGTGACTTTTGACTTCAAGTGTATGCTTCAGAACAGTAATAGTTTCAGAAATATACCATTTCAAATATACTATGAAGCACTGATGTAGAATGAATGTTCAATTTTCAGCTTTTGCAAAATAACTGCCAAAAATATCCACATTAATTTTTCCCATCCAATGAAGCTTAGTAATTCAGATTCATCATACAGATCATTTTACATCAGAACACATTTTAAGAAATACATATTAGTTAACAGCAACAATCATTAATTGAAAAATGGAGATTCCAGGTATATGTAAATTAGTTTTCTGGAATATTTGGAGCACTAGGATACAATATTACAAAAGAATAAGAAAACATGCAGATCAGCAAACTGAAAACAACTAGATGAATTGTTTGAATGGAACCAGTGGGAGAAAATTAGTGCAAGTATTCTATGAATTATTAATATGAATGTTCATTTAAAATAGAAATGGTTTAGTAACACAAAAATACAAAGATCATAAAATATTTTTAGCAAAATAATTTAAGAACCTACTCTAATAGTATTGCTACACTAGAAGAAGTTTTATTCCATTTATTCTTTATTCCAGAAATCATTATTTGTCATACTGCTGCTAACAGTGGCCCATCACAGCACACATATAATTGTTTTTGTAAATGTTCTGGCCCTTGTTCACAAGATCTTGTACCCACAAAAAGGTGAACAATACAGCTGACATTCCAGAGCCTTCTTTATCACTGACTATGATTAATGAACTGTTTTACAATGCTCTGTGGGATGCTAATCACAGAATTCAGGAAATTATGAAGACTCAAGAGTCCACTTCCCACAACTTAATTAGTGGCTTTTTAGTGTCCCCTTTATAAAATACATGTGGCTCATCACACCAGTTTTCACTCAGCCACTCTCCAGAAGATACATGCATTCTTCTCAGAGGAGTGTTATGAACATGTAACAATAGCATACATAATTTTTCCATATTTGTTTGACTTCAGCAACTACCAAAACACATCAAAATGAAGACAAGATAATCAAGAAGAAAGGATGCATGACACAGATGGTACACAAAAACCATCAACTGCTGCAAGCATTCACTGACCACCTGCACAGTGCTGAGTGGTGCTTTCGGGTTTGTGAGAAAAGCACCCAGTTTTAAGTTCCTTCACTCTTACAGTTATAGCACAATCAGCAATCTCCTTGCGTCCTTCAGACTATGTTCATGCCAAACACAACTGCACACAGCGCTGACAGCACAACCAAAGTCATTTGACAATGGCTCAAAATGGAAAGATTGCCCTCCAGAAGTTTGCAATTCCAGACTACTATCTAGGGAAATATAAAGCTATTATCACACATTTAGAGCCATTAAAAACATGACCTTTGCCCAGCACTGCAACTGTAACATGCAGGAAAAAGAACATTTCAAGACAATGGAATTTCTACGCTGTGGTGAAACAAGAGAAGAGAGACATACAGTAGTTCTGCTTTCCTAAGCCAACCTTAAGCATAGAGGCGAAAAGAGTACTTTTCTATGGTTAAAGAAAAACAAAACAATACCATGAATATTAATATGCTTGGGAAGGAAAGCGCAAAAAGCAGTCTTTTAAAAATAGAACTTTGTGAAAACATTAGCATATTTCCCGGAAAGGCACATGTTCAGTGGCAGGATTGCAAAACCAATGTTCATTCAGATGGATTCTACTCTTAGCTCAACAGGTGAAAAATCTATACACCATCTAAAAAGGAGAAAGGAATAACACAACTACTGCATAAGAAGATGCAACATGATGCCTGAACGTGCATTTGGCTGGCAGAAAAGGAGCTGGCAATGCCTTGAGACAAGGATGGATTTCACAGATTTAAATTCCTGTTACTGTTACACATTGTATTTTATATAGTATTTGTGGCAAAAATGTTACCAGTAATATTGCTGACTTGGCTAAGGGCATATTAATACCCTGCCGGCAGGGGGGAATATGGCATCGGGAACTGGACTGGGATTCCTCCATAGTAGTCTGTAAAAGGTTTATTTCCTGAGCCATAACATGAGGTCTCAGTTCCATCTCTACAAGGCCAATGGCAATCTTTCAGTTCTTTCCATCTAATGTGAATATTCCTCTACTGTCTTGTTGCACTCTAATACATCGTGACTACCATCTCTGCTTTGTGATCCCATGATCACAAACTTTCTCATATTTCTTGCATCAGAACCACACGTTCCCCAAGACAATGCTCAGCTTTTACCAAAACCATCCATGAGATTCAAACACATGGTAAGAGAGAATGAGAGAGAACAAATGATTCCCAGATAAATTGCTCAACTACTTAGTTACCAAACACATCTGTTTTCAGCTCTCACCAATGTCTTTTCATATAGGATTGAAGTACAAATCTTCAAGACTTCTCAAGTAACACTTCAACAGAACAAGCTTCTTAAATCTCTAAAATGAGATATACTTTCCCAGAACCTGAATTTTTACAGCTCTCTTCTAAATCTCTTAAGACTATTTCTGACTAGTCTTAGGAATCCCAAACTAGCCATAATATACTCACCACAGCTCATTAATGTTGTATACAGCAGTTAATATCACCTCCCCTACATGCCTTCTACTGGTTGTGTTATTCAAAACCTTTGTCTCTAACCTGTAAGTGCAATCTACAATATTGGTCTCTAGACCTGGGATCACACATTTGGCTCTATCCAAATACTTTCAAGTTCAACTTGCCAAGCAATTTAACAGTTAGTGATCTCTTTCTATCAAATTTAGACATTTATTAGGAGCAATGTATTCTTCCCAAGAGCTAAAGTCAATGACCAAGAACCTCCTGCCATGTAGCAATGAGGGAACCTTCCTTACGGTTTGAAAGATCACTCCTTTCTGACAGGTTTTTGGATTCATTAACCAATTTTAATACAGTTAATATGAGTTATGACAAATACGCTTAGGCAAAATCAATCTGATTAAAAGACAGTATCATTAGGATCAGTTTCAAGTGAATCACCCTATAATTAACCTCTGTCTTGATTAGGGTTTTTTTTCCACATACTGGCAAGCATCTAATTTTTCTAATTCCCTTTAGACTTGGCTTATTTCAACATTTGTTTAAGAACAAAAGAAGTAACAAAGAAACCCCACCAAGAATGAAGTGCAAAAACAATTAAATGAAGATTTTCCTATGCTGACAGGATCTGCCAATTTCAGAAGTGTATATTAGCCACTATTTAACATAATACAAACAATAAAGAAGTACTGAATTATCAGGGCAATATAATTACATCATTTAAAAAAGAGCAAAGCCAAAACAACTGCACAATATTTCTACAGTGTAGATGTTGCCTCGACATTTATCCATATCTTGTTCCTCTCTCCGTGAAAACTACAATTTCTTTCAATCAGCAGCAAAAAGCATGCAAGACTATCACCCCATCTACCATTTCATCTAAAAATGATAATATTAAATTAAAACTCATAATTCACAGATACATTTATCATGCCTATACTCTCTCTCTGTATTTCATACTAAAAACAAAATGAAAAAAACTGTGATGTACATCTTTACCTATTTAACTGAAGGAACTTGTGAAGCAGGAAACTTCTTACCTGGCTATTTCCTCTGATCTTGTCCCCTTAAACAATTTGTCAATGCAAAAGTTAAGTTTAGTGTAACAGTCCAATCCTAGACATTTTAAAAGGTATAAACTACCAGGGGTATTTGAAATTTGACTTTTCAGGCACTGTAAAAGTAACACTAATTTAGAGCCAAATAATATCCACCAGGTTATCATGTCTAGTTTTTTTCAAATTTTCAGTCAATGTTTTAGATTTGGACTATTTAAGTTTAAACTTAGATGCATTCAAGATAAAAAGTTACTTGGTCCATTGGAAGAAGTATTTAAGCTAAAAAAATTTGAAATAAAAACCACTGCAATATGCAAAAAAGATCCTATGCTGCTTCTCAGCATCTTTTGCAAAAAGCTGCTTTCCCTATGCTTCTTTTACAAAAGAGATAAGACAATTAAGGGGGAAAAAACCAAAACAAAAAAAAAAAAAAAAACAAACCCAAAACACAAAAAAAACCCACCAACCAAACCAAGGCACCAAACATCTAGAAACTAGACATTAAATCATAAAATGTAATAAGGTTATCAGAAGGTTATTAAATCACTCCTCTCCTCTAAGAGGAGATCACACATACTCATATGTGTCCGACTACATTTTATGAACTTCCAAAGACAAACGTATGCTCTTCCCAGTTTGTTGCAGTGCTTCACAAGCCTCAATGCATTACTCTCTGCAGGTAAAAAATGCACACTCCTTAATCAGCCTCTTATTATTTCAACCTCTCCTCGCAGATCTTGGATTGAGTGTTATATGTCAATACTACTTTCTTCTGGACTCTCCAATTCAGCAAGATAATTTTGATTTGTTTGCATGTATTAATTAAACACATGGTTCCAAACTGAACACAATGACCTAGTTGATGCCATTTCTAGGTTGAGCAGAGAGATTTACATCAGTTTTACAGTGCTGAATGACAGCGCTTTCATTTACTCATCCTGGTGTGATGTTACATTTTCAGAACTACTTTTTGTGCATGATACTCTTGATTTAAGGTCAGCTCTTAACCCTCCATCTCTTTCTTCAGAACTCTCAGCCATTCCTTATCCTGTACTTGCCTGTTTTCTTTTCCTTTAATTTAAAAGCAGTATTTTAAGTTTGCCCTTAATGGCTTGAATCCCATTTTTCCCTGATCATCCTAAGTTCTTGCTTCATGTTAAATTCTCCTCCAATCTTCCAACCTCTCTGCAGTGTCTCAGCCTGGTTTCATTTTTCACTGCAGTAAACATGTGTGTCAATGGATCCATTAGCATCCTCTTTTCTTGAAAAGAAAAACATAAAAGACTGTTGCTTGTGCTGCTGCATCAGAACTGACTTATCTAGAACACACTTTTAATAAAGAATATAGTTCAGAGAGACAGAGGAGCAAGAAGCAAACTTTCAAAGAAGAATCCAAGCTAAATGCCTACCAGGACAGAAGAGCAGACTGAAGCTGAATGTTAGAACAAGAAACAGACTTTGCTAATCCTCAGGCAAGGGGGAAAAGCAGCAAGTAAGATCATAGATACTCCAGAACCACAAAGGGACAGTCCTGATAAAATGGCAGGGCTAAATCAGCAACATAAACCTTCTGAAAAGGTATTTTCCATCAGGATTCATACGCTGATCTATTTAGATATGCGGAAACAGAGAATATCTATCCGAGATTTTAGGTGCCCTTACAATAAATAAAACTCAAGATATACAGGCCTTTTCCAGAGATTAGTTTATCTTGAAAAGCCTATCACAGATTAATCTAACTTACAGAACATCCAAGAAAGGATAAGAAAGTGTTTTAGAATGCAATAAAAAACGTCAATTTGATCTTTCTTTCTTAACAAACTACAGAACAGCAGTTCATAAATGGAATGGATTACACTAAGTGTGAAATATGATTTGGGAAAAAAAAACATGGAAGCATTTTTGTATGTGAAAAGAATCAGGAAAAAATATTAAATACGTATATGGATGAAATACAGTTTTCCCAAGCCAGACTATGATAGCAGAAAATAATTCCAAATGCAGCTTGTTACAAAATTTGACTGGAAGCAGGAATCCAACATAATCCATGGATTGCATAATCAAGTAATATGGGAAAGATATCACCTTCACTCTAGTGCTCAGTTACTTGTCTCAACCCAACAGCACTACCTAGATCTTACCTAGACCCTAAGCCCAAATCAGCTTTCTTCCACTGCTCAATCTCCCTCAGTAGTTGAGCAATGCCTACACCAAACCACTGGCTTAACTATAGCTCCAGGCACTGCAGTTTATAGACCTGCACAAATCCTTTTAATTACCCTCCCACACAAACTAAACAGAAAGGCAAGAAGAGGTTTCATGCATGTCTCAACCACTGTGCCTCGTTCTTGCTAAAGGAAGGAAAGCAACTCTGCTAAAGACAGTCAAACCATCACCACGGCTTCCGGACAAATCAAGTCAGTGCGAACACGGAACAACAGAAGTATAAAAGTAAGTAATTACACATGCGTGCCTGCATGCAGGCTCTCACAACGAAACAAATTTTAATTTACAAAACTGCAAATCAAGATACAAACTGTTGCATTACATAACATCATGTAAAAGAGACCAGCTAATTCTGACTAGAAGTGAGGTTTTGAAAAGTCATGAAAGTTCTTCTACTTTTCATTCATTTTCAGAGCCTGGAGCACACAGATACTACGCATGGGGCTGGAGAGTTGGAGCGTGGGGTGTGAGGAAGACTATTACAGATTTCCTAGTTACCGGCTAAGATTTTTTCCCTCTGAGTCATTGTTTCTACTCCACATCAATAAACTATTCCTACCAACTGCAATGGCTGGGAGGAATCTGGCAAGATTAGCCAACTCTAGTCTAAAGGTTCCACAGAAGCCTGCTCTTCTCCGAAGTCAAGTCATGTATTCCCAGCCTAACAACTTCAAGAGGGCATTACTGCAAACTGCTGGCCAAATCCACTGACTGGCAGCTGCCTAAAGGGATGTGTTACGCTCCCACACTATTTGCTCCCGCCTGCAGAGCTCTCTGCTTCTTCTGTACCACTTGGACACTTCTTTGAACAGTTGCCTGAGCTGATCCAACCCAAAAGCCAAGAAAAAAAACTAGCCACCTTTTCTCTGGATTTGTGAGATAAATGAGTTAACTCGTTTCAGTAGGAGTGAGACAGAAGAAAGCTGGGTTCAGGAAATGGAAACAAGTCCTCGCACCAACAGGAAGCAGTCACAACAGCTAACCCGGTTTCAAGACACCTACCTGGACACCAGACGCTTGGAAAGCTATCACCATATTCTTTGTTCTGTCCTGGCCAGAAGGTCCCTAGAACATTATTTGAAATCCCACTTTTCTTTTGGGTTTTTTTTGGGTTTTTTGTTGGCGTTTTTTTTTAATAAACCATTCATTACACTCTTAAAATAACACAGTACTTCTAGAGTTGTAAGTGCACAAATAAATCAAATAATTGAGAGCACTTTAGATGTCGCCAGCTTGACAACCAGTAGTCAAGTGGGTGAACTGTAAAAGTGTCTAATCTGCAACAAATTTGCTTGAACTCTTAATCTAATTTGTTCAATTGTGAAAGTTTAAGAAATTTTCACAACTTTCTTATCACAATTAAGAATAGTGATCATAACAGTCTTTTCTATAGTTGCATCAAAAAAAGAATAATGTCATAATATGCTTGGTTTCCAAGTTCACACCCAAATTCATGCTTTAGTGAAGTTCACTTCATTCTTCAAGCAACTTCGCAAAATGAAGAGTTACCTTTCTGCTAAGTTTTATTTAAATAAAAAAAATGTGTCCTCAAACATTACTATTATGGTACTTGCCCAGACCTTCAAAACCGTAAGAATCTGAAGCATTCACTAGCACTGGATCTGGGATATCCCAGAGTACACAATACTTTCCACCCACAACAGCTTAATTTGCTCATAACTCTTGAAAAACTTCATGGAGTAGGGCCTGCGCCCAGCCTCTGCAGAAGTACAGCTTATCTCTGAGAAACACATGTAATACCTGCACGTGGAAAGGGCCCAGAAATACTGCCAAAGAAATACAGGATTTTGTTTGTAAGACAGAAGATACATAATGAACCAACCAAAGAATTTCTCTTTTTAGAGATGAGAGGCAAAGAGTAGATGGGAGAGAAATAGGTGTGAGGAGCAATGAAAGGTGAAATGGGTGTCTGATTGACCCAATTTTGTTAGTGGTCTGACACAAAAGTGAGGCACTTGACCTCTCTTTTGCAAAGTTTCCTTTTTTCAGCTGACAAAGACTTATCAACAGAAGAGCAGTTTTCAGTTGTGAAGGCAACATCACAAAGAATGAGAAGTACTTACTTACAAGCAATAATTATTGTTCAAATTAATACTTTTGGGGATTCTTCTTCCTCACTTTCATTTTGAAGCACAGGTAATTTTCTGAAAGTAGAAGAGGAAAAGGTCATCAGTTTTTATCACAGAATCATTTAGGTTAGAAAAGACCTTTAAGATCAAGTCCAGCCGTAAACCTACCACTGCCAAGCCCACCACTAAACCATGTCCTTAAGAGCTACATCTACATATCTTTTAAATTCACCCAGGGAATGGAGGCTCAAGAACTTCCCTGGGCAGCCTGTTAAGAGACTTGACAACTCTTTCAGTGAAGATACAGCTGTTTTAAACAAAATCTTCCTTTGGGGTTACCAAGGCATGGAGTTACTATATCATTTCCTAACAGCTGTCTCACTGATTCAGAATGGCAGCACAGTACTGAACTAAATGTTGATTCTTGGCCACTTAACAGAAAAGCAATCAAATCTGCACTATCAGACTCTGAAACAGCAATAAATCGGTTGTTGAAAAAGCTTATTTGTGAACCTCACTTCAAGGAAAGGAATGAAAGCAAGAAAAAAAAGATAAACAGGAAACCAATTAAAGCAACAATAGTACCAGGAATAGGAACGAAGGAAAAAAAATGATAAATGCTTCAGATAACTGACTTTTAATGCAATGAGAATTCTGCCAAATTAGTCTTATTTTTGTATGAAAATGAAGTGATTTTCTATTTCAAAGAGAAGCTTCAGCAGCTGTACTGTTAAATGAACAAGGTGAACTGGCAACTCTAAATCTCTCAAAAGCAGCAACGGTGATAAAAAAAAAAATCTGAATTCTGTGTTTTCCTATTCATATAATAAATAATTTAAAGCAATCAGCACCTGCAAAGTCAGAGCCCATGAACTTCCAAAAATGGAATGCCTGAGGGAAACAGGGAGATAGCCTATTTTCACTTCTATTTGAGATTGATAGCTTGGGTATACTTTGGCTAAGGTGGCACTCAATGAAAAGGTTATAGCTTTTGCTGTGATAAAGTATCTCAGAAATTCAAACCAAAAAATACACCTCGGTTACTCCATGTACAAAAAGTAAAAGCAGAAACAATAAACTCGTTCTTTTATTGTAGCTGTCATCAAATCAGTTACACTGCCTGCTTCACAAAAATGGAGAGGTGAAACCTTCAGCTGAAGGTGACTCAAGAAGCCCAGCAGAACAAAACACGGAGCCCACATGTTCCAAGAGGAAGCCCTACATGGAACCCCTTAGAGCATGGTCTAGAATGATGGTTACTCTTAATTTTGTATGAAGCATTATGATGTTTCTTCTTACAAGTTCATATTCCCAACCTCATTAACAAGTGGAAGGCAGCACATTAGGTGAGCCATACGTATGGAAAAAAAAAAATTAGACAGATTGGCCCATGGTAAACATGAAGTGGAAACATTTACATTTCATATAATGAAAAGAACTATTACTAAATTTACAAGCTGGTTTACTTGTAAGCAACAGAATTGCAAGCATTACCAAAAAGCCTTCCAGTTCTACCAGGCTGGGCAAATCAACATGCCCTAGAGAAAGCTATTACTAAGAGCACAGAAATAAAGCTCTTTGGGTTTTTTCCCACAGTTCCAGAAAAAGAATAGATGGTCACTTTACATAAATTATGATTATCTTAAAATGCCAGCCTACTCTGAAACATTCAAAACTACCAAAAAGTTTCAATTTTACAGCCTAGTACTGCTAATAAATCCCAGAAATTTGAATTCTATTTATAATGTAAAAACTGAAACTATTTAAAAAAATCTTTGCATTTGTGTTTTCGATCACCTCAAGACTATTCACAAATATCAATAATTAGTCAGTGATTCCTTCCAGCTAAATTTGCCCTCTTACAGAGATCTGTTTGGAAATATAGGTCATGAAGCGACCTTACAGATAGGAAATTTTAGTTATATGTTTAATTCTGACTTTTAATTGCTGGGTGTACAAAGACTAGTCACCACCTTTTTTCTTTTTCTTAAATTATCTATTTATAAAAAAATATATATTCTTATAAAGGATTCAATAACATCTGCAGTGTTCAATCCAGTCTCCTGCATTACAAGACCCCAACCAAAACCAAGTCCAAAACATTTCATCAATATTTTTCATGTAATTTCAGTTGAACTCTAAAAAGACACGAAATTTTAAAGCACAAGAGCAAGATAATAGAATTCAAGGATCCCACACTTTACATGCCTGCAACTACAGAAGTGTTAGATGAAAACACCTACGTCACCTCAGGAATACAGAGGGTTGCAGCAAGGAGGAAGAAAAAATGGAAACACTTCTCTCATCCCTTCTGCATTTGACTAGGGCAAACTGATTTAATTTTGAACACAGACACTAGACCCATATGCCAGGCTAGGACTACCTTCCCAATACCACAGGACGAATCAGACACATCACTCAAAATTCCTCCTTTAGAGAATGGCAAATTGTCTCTGCTTCAGAAGATGATAAACTATGCACCAGGAAGACAAAAAATAAAAATAATGAATATTCCCTTTGGATATGTTCAGGATACCAGTGGTAGCTCCAAGGAACAGAATTATAAAGCTGAAAACTTTATGACAAATAACAATCAAATATCTTCTTGTCTGCTCTACCCTCTTTCTCAGAGATTTCTGTTATTCTACTATCAAGAAATATCAAATGTTCATTTTTAATTTCTGAGTCCAGGATCAACCTTATCATCTTAAACAGTATTCTTACATAAATATATAAAACATCGTATTGAACCATTGAGTTTCTTTCTCTCCATTACTGAGAGTAGACCTCATCCTCTGACTTTCAAAAAAGATTTGTTCTTAAATTTATGCCTCAGATTTATTTATTTTCAGATGTTTCTCTCCCATATATGCCCTCATAACCAATAAAGACTATTATTATTTCTTCCTAGGTCTTATTCGCCAAATTCTTTCTTTCTTTCTCCTTTAAGAAGGCAAGTTCAGGTTAATCACGCTAACAGTTCTTTCTTACCCAAATGACTTGCTCTTTTCTGAGTGTGACTGTGATCAGAGCTAATGCCAATCTAAACGTAAATCAACGAATGCTTTATTGGCTGGTCCTAACAATCTGTTTTTAAAAGCTAGAAATGAGCCGGAGTGGTTTGGAATGATGTTACTCTCACAAAGTCACATCATCTGAGAAGGAAGCAGATCAGGAGCTGGGTCATACAACAGCAATCTACCTCTGATCACTACTCTGGTTACATCAGGAGTTCTCATCAGTGCTCCAGTATGTGAATTTGCGTTCTTTTTATTTAATTTATTAAACATTTTCTATTACTCCACAGACATAAATCTACTACTAGGTGTGATAATCCTACCTTGTCTAGTACAAGCAATTTCTGAAGCACACAGACCAGCTTTTTAGTAAAGTCACCCGCATATTCCACTGCCAGCTCTACAGTTTCAAGCAGCTGGCAGAGAAGTGACTGAACCTGTGTCAGGGAGAACATTGCATGAAAAGAATCCATTTTAAACAACAAAACCACTTAAAATAAACAACAAAATCAGTAAATTGGTAAAGAAAAAAATGAAAAATTATTCCTTCTGTAAGCCCAAGTGAGGCTCAGAACATGATTTTTCCAGTTTTAAGAGATAACTGATGTTTCTGATGGAGAAGTAGGTACAGAACTGAAAAACTGAGCTTCATTTCTCTTACACCCATCAATCCATCTGTCTGGTAGCACTGTTAGTTGCTGGTACTAAGCAAATTTCCTTAAACAAATATTGAAAGAAAAAACATCCCACAGAGACAGAAGGAAGGCTAATCTTTTTACTGTATATATGAAAAAAAATCATACAGGGTTTTCTATACACATTATATAACGGTTTGGGGTTCAGTTTTGTTGCATTTTTTTTCTTCAGATTCCTTACTGCCAAGAGCTAAAAAAGCTGGCACATGCAAGCTAAGAAGTCAAATCATCAAACTTCTACTGCACAGAGAAGAAGCTCCCAGGAATTATCTGTTTTGCAGAGAAGTGCACAGGATTCTTTCTGCAGCTCAATTTTGTAGTGGAGGTTCCCCTTCAAACAAGCTTTGATTATCACTGGTTTGAGAAGGACATACAGTTGGTCAATGAAATTCCACTTTCAGTCAAGCCAGATCTGGGACCATTATTCCTCAATATTCATCAAAATAAGCATAAAAGACAAAGATCTCCCTGCACTTGTTTGTCACACACAGTCATTTGCCACCTTGACCTTCTTCTAAGAGTATACCATTTCTAACAGCACAAATAACAATTAGGAACAAAATTCAGTATCATTAAGTGCTAATCCTTTACAGAAGAAAATATGAAATAGTTGCTTTAAGGTACAAAGTCCCTTCATGATACTGAAATTTTCACACATAATGGTTTCTCAAGGCACAAACTCAGAACACTCTACAAAACTGATGCAGTACACAGAACTGTACAAAATCCACTGACTTCCTTCATGGACATATTAAAGGGCCAAATGAAAAATTAAGTTATAAAATAACATCCTGAATATAAACACATTTTTAACCTATCCACTTGCCAGGAGGTAGGTGACTCAGAAGGTAATAAACCTATGTGACACTGCACAGTTCTCAAGTTCTTTCCTGCTCCTCTCCTTCAAGACACTGGCCCAACCACTTGACTCATTTTTCCCTTTTATTTACATAGCCCTAGCTGACACATCCCATTATTCCTGGAAGACACATCATTGTTGTTCAGTGTCTGCAGCCCTACATTTTTCACTTTACAAAGTTTCATGTATGCTAGAGTGGCAATGCTAATACAGTGCACTATTACATGTATAGCAAATTTGGGGAAAATTTGGAAAAACACTTCAAGCACTGGACCTCTTTTCGTTCTCTCAAATCCAGGAAAACATATGCTTCTTTTCCCCAGAGTTCCACTTTTTCTCAGCCATGTGAAGTGCCATCTGTGCTTCCCAGCCTGGCAGGCTAAAACTCTGCTGTCATTCAAATCACCAGTGAGCAAATTAAAGCAAAGACTGTCCTCTTTAATAAAATAACAAGACTTACAAATGGCAACCTAGATCACAGCTCCAAAGGAATGAGTGGTAAGCGTGGGCAGCTAAAGGGTCACAGGGAGGAGAAGGTGGCAAACAGTAGAATATCTCCAGAGCTTCCTTGTAAATTTCTGCTTCTCAGTAAACTAGCACAAGAACTATGAGAATAAAAACAAGGGTAGCTGGGAATCTCAGAAAGTAAACAAAAATATAACTCAACTGACACAACACATTTAGTGGGTTACTCCATCCTGTTAGAAGGCATACTTGGCTCAGGGAGGCCAAGAACAGATATATAGGGTAGAGCAGGAAATCTTGTCTTGAATCTCTTAAGATTAGTATATCTGTTCTGAAATACAGAATGCAACAGAAGCCAAACACTCCACATAACGTAAGAATGGGGAAGTTACAGTGAGCAGGAAAATGTAGACCTCCTATAAATCACCAAACCAGAAAATTTAAGTGGATGAGGGAGTTGAAGGGGCTGTTGAGATTATTTCTTTTTTTTTTTGGTTGTTGGGTATGGTTTGGCTTTTTTTTCTAGACAGCTGGCAGAATCATTCAAAGCACAAGATTTAATATTAATGATTCACAGAGTAGGCCTTTTAGGAAGCAGATCACAAATGAAACTGAGTTAACCTCTAGCTGGTAACTGGCTTGACTATTGCCTTTACAAAAGTTAACCTTAAAGGTTACACCTATATATTAATGACTAAAACGTTCCCAGACACTGAAATGCAAATCAACATGTCAGAACAAGTTCTGAAATACTTTTGATAAAGGCCAACTGCACTCTCCCAACTTCTAGGAACAATCTGAGGGTTATCACATGGCTGGGAAGACTTCCAACAGTACTGCGCACACAGCTACCTGTTTTAAGGCTGAAAGATTAACAGAAAGGACAAATCTCAATCTGTGCCAGCTGTCCTCAGTAACAGACAATGGTCCACTTTATTAGTGATGATGCAGTCAAAAGGGATTTGAAATCAAACCATCTTAAGGAAACTAAAATTAAGTGCAGATTAAGTCTGGAAAAGTATGTTTAAAAAAACAAAACAAAAACAAAAAAATAAGAGGAGAAAGTAATAACCATCTTTAGAAATTTAACCAAAAGGATGAGAAAATTTAAAGGAAAGATAATCACAAAGAAAGAACACTCTCTGTAGACACAGGCTAATGAATGAAAAGACTGGAATAAAAGCTGTCAGGTAAACCCAATTAAGAATGTTGTTAAGTGATAATACAGTCAACATACAGAATAAATAACAATCTACACGCCAAACTGCTAGCAAAACCCATTCATTTAAAATCAGGTCAAAAAACAAAATAAAAATCCCCCAAACCTGGGTTTGAATTTGAGGAAGGAAATTGTTCGTGCAGCACAGCCTCATGATTATTTGTTACCAGTTGCAGTAATTAGTTCAAAAGACAAAGTCTATCCTACCAAAAGACAAGAGTATGAACAATGTTTGACAGACACAGAAAAAAAAAAAAATCAGCAAGCTTCATAGAAGTAGAAAGACAGTACCATACATGTCACTGAAAAACAACTGTGATGTTGAAAACACAACAGAAAGGAACACGGCTGTAAGCCAAAAAAAAAAAATCTTACTTGTTTCTAGTTCATATTTATATAAAAAAGCTAGAGAGCCTTGCTATTTATTTTGCAGGATCATTTTAAACTGTGGTATTTAATTCATCCTATCAAAGTTCTGACATAAAGCAGGTAAAGTTTTTTAAAAATTAAGAAATATACACCTTACTATCCACTGCAAATACCAGCCAACCCTACAAACACCATTACTCAAGTCATTTACAGTCAGAGAAATTTATATGGAAAGAGATGTGAATACACACAAGAAATACCAACACCAACAGAATTATTAAAAATCCTCTATGTATTAATTGAAATAGTTCATTTAGTAAAAGAAAGTAACCACATTTTCTGTTATGCCTTAGATGCCTCACCCTTTTCCTTCTTAATTTTTTTTCTTCCTTCTGAAGTTCTTCAAACCTACCCACAGTGAGCACATGGCTTGATTTTGCTAGAGACATTATACTAGGAATTCATACATAATTTCATCTTTCCTTTCAAGCTTTTCAAACAAGAACCAAATAAAAATCATGGCTCTTTATTCCAAAGTCTGTCATCGATCAGCTTGAGTGACTCTGCTTTCATTAACTGACTGGTCAAGTAGCAGTGCATTAACAAGATTGTGGTCAACCTCACTGCTGTGATGCAGAACCATACCAGCAGCTGTGCAGATTTCAAAGATAGTTTCAATTCTGTACTGCTGCCATTGCTCCCCTGTGGGAAGGCTAAGAACAGATGCAAGCAGCGTTCAGCAACCAGGAAGCTGAGAAAAAAGGGAACACACAACACTGCTTCCCTTGAGGAGAGAGCGGTGCAGCTTCACGTTTATCAGGTATGGTAGATGTTCATGTTTATCAGACAGGTTAATCAAAGGTGCACCTTCAAACAAATCTTCAAACTAAGTCAAGAAGACTATCAAATTTAAGATCCTGGCAATTAAAATCAAATAAGTGGTCAGGGATTTTCAATAACAAAATCTGAAACAGCTTCCTGCAATGTCTGATAGGTGCCTGATAATGAAGGAAGCTGAAAATTTATATTAAATATAATTCCATCAGCATAAATATTATACAGAAAACCCATGTAATTTATATCATGCAACAGAAAATTCCTTTAAATATATTCCTTGACACTACACACCAAGTTTTATAGACCCTAAATGTTAGAGTAAAAAACATGTACTACTACTAGAGTACATCTCATTTCAGAGAGGTTTCAGGTCTTTTAAGTCGCTGGTATTCGAAAAATTTTTAACATCTTTTCCTTGAGCAGGCTTCACCACAAACCAACTAAAATAGTGTGATATTAAGAGACTATTCCTTCAAATCTACATTTCAATGTTCCTCCTGAAGTGGTTGTTATTTTCCTATCTCCTACTTTTACTATCCATTAGCCAATCCTGTTTTCTTACTCCTCTTGTGCTTAATTTATGAAGAAAATTTTTAGAAAATTATACATATGTCCTTCCTACTTAGGGATAAAAAGCAAATATAATTTTAAAAGTTACATGTTGATTTTTAACCACGTTGAATTTCATTTTCTTCTCTCTTTCAGTTTATAATATATGAAGGAGAGCAGACAGACACTGCAATGAATTTACTATGGGTTAAAGGCTATACAAAAAAGTGCTTCATTCATTCCCAAAGCAAGAATATATTGGTACTAAGTCAGGTCTCCCTACACTGCCCAATGACTGTGCTACAAGCTACCCTACGTGACCAGTATAACCTAGCATAATTATATTATTTTGTATATACGTATGTCTACACGCTTATAATATGGATATGTCTAATCTATACTATACATATAACCTACTTTTCAAAGAGCAAAGAACTTTACAAATTTTACCGAGCATCACTTCTGTTTTCTTTTATAACAGCAGCTTCATTTAACCATAGATCACCCCTTCCCATCAGTCAAGAGATGCTGACAGACACCGAGCAAAGAAAACAAGGCAGTACGCCAACACCAAGAGATACAGAATCATGAAAAAGGGGTTTCTTTTAAATCCTGATCCCAGGACAGTTGGAAAACAAAAGCTAGTATATGGAAGAACTCCGGGAAGCATGAAAGAAGAGACATTGAGACAATGTTAAAAAAAAAAATTATACGGCATCTTAAGCCTGGTATACAAGCAAAATTTGTAGCAGCTTTCACTCTACACATAGTTTCAGAGAGATACAGTTTGACATCAGATCTGTCCATCACTGAACTCATTTACACTTCGTACATTTCCATCAGGAAAGTCTAAAGCTGAAAAAGTGCAAGATAAAAGATACATGAGAAAGAAACTGTTTTGTTGAAGCTCAAAACGCACCCTCAAGAACTAATGAGTCTGCCTTCCAAATATCTTTTCTCTACACACGATACGTGCTGTCACCAATTACACATATGTAATTAGTGCAATTAAGGGAAGACAGACACCTGTAATAGTACAAGTGCCCTTAGAAATTAGTTCAAATGACAATATTCCATTTTGGTTTACTAGTGATTATTCTTAAATACTGTCACACTATTTTTTTATGTTAGCACATACTAACAGCACAGCTGGGACTATCCACCTTCAAAATAACAGTAAGTCTTCACACAGCATATCCAAACACAGCTGAAGAATTCTCAGATGGGAATCCACGGTTCACAGCACCTTTTATGCACAATCACATTTGACCTAATACAAGAATAAAAAAAAAGGGCATAATCTAAGGGCCCTGAGCTCTAGGTACACTTCAACACACAATATTAATAAAATATTTTCAAGCAACAACCAAGAAAAGAACCAAAGGAGCATTCCAAATGCTTCCATTTCACAGCACTAATGATTTCAAAAAGAACAGTTAAAACTATGACCTTTTTTGATAAGATATGCTTAAATCAGATAAATAATTTTATTGTGGTTGCTTCTGCCAGGGAAGGTAAGAAGCCAAATACTACACAACTGTACAAGACTTCAAGAGAAAAGCCAGTAACAAAAATCTGAATATTGCTTATCACTCCAAGGAGCTCTTGAGTAACCGAATGGCACAGAGAACATTAAGTACACAAGCAGTCTTTTCTGTCCTAGAAGTCAGATCACAGTAAACCCCTTTAAGAAACAAAAAACTGGCTAAATAGGTTTGACTTGCAGTTGCCAGTGAGTTTTACCCACTACTTACAAACTTCTCAGCAGGAAACAATTTTCATGAACACCCACGACGCACCTTTGCTGTCTAACACAGTATGACCATATTGTAGCATTTCACATCAGCATCACGAGGAAATATATTTAAATGAAAATTTAAGGACTGTGAAAAATTCTTTCTGTATTTATATTAGCTATATAAACATAAAGAAAGTCAAAAGGCCTGACTCAGAGTGAAAGCTGTTCAGAATCTGCATGCTCCTTCAAGATAGCACTCTGAAATAAACAAGATACAATGCTTACTATTTTTCCCACTTATTTTCAAATATAACAATGTAATTGATACCCTGGATAACATTTCTGATGGGACACTAAAGTATTACTTCCATTTACTAGCTCAGATTTTTGAAAACATAAAAAATTAGTCATATAAATCTATAACATCAAAAGGCCAAGATTAATCATTTAGTTTTCTAAACAATCTATAGCAAAACACCTCTCCTATGAGGAAAGGCTGACAGAATTGGGTTTGTTCAGCCTGAAAAAGACAAGGCTTCAGGGTAACCTAATTGCTGTCTTCCAGTACCTGAAGGGAGCCTGCAAGAAAGATGGAGAAGGACTCTTGACAAGGGTGTGTAGTGGCAGGACAACGGGGGATGGCTTCAAACTGAGAGTAAATCTAGATCAGGTAATAGGAAGAAATTATTTCCTGTGAGGGTGCTGAGACACTGGAACAGGTTACCCAGAGAAGTTGTGGATGCCCCATTCCTGGAAGTGTTCAAGGCCAGGCTGGAGGGAGCTCTGAGAAACCTGGTCTAGTGAAAGGTGTCCCTGCCCATGGCAGGGGGGGGTTGGAACTGAAGGATTTTTAAGGTCTCTTCCTACAGAAACCATTATATGACTCCATGACATTCAGGATATCATACCAATGCCTTAATCAGCATGGCATGACTTGAAAATACCTGAAAATCTCATCTTCCAAAACTCTCCTCTAAGAAAAGGGCTCTCCACTGGAGAAAGCAGGATGTTATGTAAGCAAGAGTAAGCCTGGAATCAGACAAGCCAAAGTACTACCGAAGGGATCCCCAAAGTTAACAAATATAAAAAGACCAGTCAAAGATCAGATGGGGCGGGGGGAATACACATCACATCAACAAAAACTGCAGATAAAAAGGACTTAATCTTTCCCTAATGACAACTGATATCCATCTGACATAAAAAGTTGGATAAAAGGATATTCTAACCACAGGTGAAACCTGTTAACTGTGAACAAACCAACACTGGGGACATGCATGCAGTTAACCAATCCACTTAGCAGGCACACAAATGTTCCTGAAGAACATTTCCTCAAGACAGTTCCTCTTCTATTCTTGTGAAGAATGAGTAAGCCCACCCCAAAGAGCCACAGCACTCAAACAGCAAACCTGGGACTGATACAGTTGGAACAGTAACTGTACTCACTACATCACTCTAATCTACATAAGAACACGTGCCACGAAAGGCACAGTCTTGGGAGTCTTAACTGAAAATACATTTGGTCACAAAGTTATGACTGTCTCTGCAAAGCAGGGACAGCAGGATCTTATCTGCTGCAGGATTTCAGGAAACAGTGGATTTGGAAGTAAGCAAAAATCAATGCTCTATAAAACAGTATTTCAAATTAATTCCTTGGAAAGTCTAGCACCAAAACATCTCTGGTGAAGAGATACCAGCATACCCTGTTACATCTCAACACATGGTTTTATGACCCTATGCCAGATTTCAGTACTTGGAATATTTCCTACTCTTGTCCCAATAGCTTGAAGCAATTAGACGTGTTCAGTGTGCCTAAGGATAAACTGTGAGTGATTTTGTGCACACATACAGAAGGGTCTTAAGAGCAAGCAACTGAATACAGACCATGTTCTCTCAGCTCTTCTGTAGACACAGAATCTGCAGAATTATTTACACTACCTATGCATGATACTGCAGTATGTTGTACAGGAAAATGAAACTAGCATTTTAAATTTTGCTGATCTCTCCGTATCTCATATGTATGCCTGTCTCCTTGAGAGACCAACATTTCTTTGCTCTACTTATACTGAATCCCTCACTGTAAGAGCACGATCCATTGTAATTAAGTGAAGAAGGATAGAAAGGCTTTCTCACATGCATTACAAGGATCCTGCTGCCTCTGAAAAAAAAATTACATCAGAAAAAAACAGCAACAACCTGCTTGGGAACATCCCCTGCTCCATAGGAAGTACCCAATGCATATATCTGCAGAATTTGAAAATATTGTCATAGGGTATAACATAAGCTGCTACATCACCAAAACTGCCATCCATCTTTACAGCCTGGCAGAGCAAACTTCAGAGTATTGATACCTAGTCCAGCACCACCTCATTGAAGTTAAAAGACAAAAACCACTGCAAAGAGAATGTCTAGCAGTTCAATCCAAAATCCAGACTGCTGAGTAGGCATCAGCAACGAAGAATAACTCAAGGAGAACATCTATCAATGACACTGAACACCTCCAGTGGGCCACATGAGGAAAAAGGTGTAATTCACGCTGTCCTAGCTGCTGTAACTTAAAAACACCCCAAGCAATAGACAGATCAAAAAGTTGGATGCTGTACTGTTAAAAAACAAATCCCAAGATAACTGTGAAACAGATTTAGTTATTGAACAGAAATGTGAAGACATGCATCAAGAAGATTGTAAACTGTGAACAAGTCATTCTAAACCCCAGACTACAGAAAAAGGAAGGGCAGAGACTATCTAAGCATACTAAGACATGGCACAATACCACAAAGGTGTCTCAGTGAAACCCTCAAAAGCAAGGAAAACAATTGATTTATGTTTGGGTTTTAGTTTTTCTCCTGTATATTCAGATCTTGCCCTAAATAAGAAATAAATGCTTGCCTAGGCAGCTGAGGGAAACTACAGACATAAGGTGCCCTGACATGAATGGTTCTATACAAATTGGGGTGGGAGAAAAACAAAAGAGGGGTGGGGAGAGAGAGTGCCATCAACACATTACACCCACATTAGATGATTGTATCCTTGAGAGGGAATAGTTTTTGCTGTTGCAGTGTGAGTGCTGATTGTCAGTCAAAAGAAGCTATTTAGCAACCACCCTAAAGGAGACAAGATGTCAGCTAAGTACAGCATATCAAAAACCTGTATACATACTTCAGGTATACTACATACTTTATCACCATAAATAGAGGCACAGAGCTAAAGACAAAGGTTCCAGGCAATCTAAAAGCTCTCATTCTGACACTTGGTCAACAGAAATTTCCTTAGAGGCAGAGCATTTAAAGAAGAAATTTTTGTAATTGAATACATTAATAATTGAAAAAAAATATTTTTACAAATATGTTTTATGAACTCTTCAATAAACAGCTTATTGGATAAATACTTACTTTAATATTTATTACATACATGCACAAAAACACTTTCAAAAGAATAAACTCCAGAAAGCTTAACAAATGTATTGGTACCCATACAAATCAGACTTACCTTGAAAAGTTACTGTGTCACTGTGCAAACAAATTATGGTGAAGTACAACATAAGTAATAGAGTAAACTAAAGATGAACATTGGGAGGTTATTGGAAGAGAATTCCTACTGCTCTTTTATAAAACCTTTTGTAAGAGCAATGCTTTGAAGAAAGAGTTTAACTCACAGCAAGTCAAAATTGATGTCCATAAGATATTCACAGCAATGTTCCACAAGCTTCTAAAGAGTCTGTAGCGTGCAGAATTAATAAGGTCATGGTGATATTTATTGCTATTAACTGTCTCACAAAAGAAATTCCCTAACATTACAGAAAATTATTCATCTTGCTACTATAAGATTATGAAGCAAACATATAATGAAAGCACACTCCTAAAAAGCATTTACATTCAGAATATTGCTACCACGAAGCAATTGTAGCAGCACAAACTTCGTCAAGTTCTAGAATGTCCAACAGCTGAAGTATTTATTTTTACTGTGTTATATATTATATATATATATTCTGAAAATAAATTATATGCATTATGCTTTATTAATATCCAATATTTGATGGAACTAAATACAGAGGTTGATTCACTGGAAACTATGCTTTGCTACAGAAATCACCATTTGTTTTAGGGAGGATACCTAAAAAGTACTGGTTAGCAAATACAAATGAAGAGGCAAAAACCTCAGAAAAAGATCATTCCTCATGTAACAGCTCATACTTAAATAACAAAAATGAAAAATAAATTTTAAATATACATATACACCCAGTCTGTTATTTCACAGTAGTTCCCTGCTACAGGCAACTCTTCTGATTTGAAGACTTTTAGCCAAAATTCTTCCAAAACAGTTCCTGGGCTCCTCACATCTTAGGACTTCTCTTCCTTTATTTATTCCCCACCCTGAAAATGTGGCAGGGGAGGGAGTAAAGAGCAGGAAGAAACAATAATCANGAGGGGGAACCAGAATTGATTGCAACTGATTTAACAGATTGTCAGGAAATCACCACCTTGAAATGATGCATTATGAGCTACATAATACGAATTTATATACTTATCATGACAAATGACCAAGAGAGATCACCAATTTTTAAGGCTGACACATACTTCCTTGTAGAAGAATCATTTTTCAGTTTAAGTTGACAAAGGCTTTTCAAGATGACCCACTCTGTGCCAGGTGTCCATGTCAAAGTTACTTCAATATTTACACGGTACGCAAAACATATTTTTTCCTCTTTCCAAGGAAAGCTACATACACTTTCACCCCATTACAAAAGGTTATTTTTCTTCAAAAAGTTTAATCACTTGTATGCTTTAAGCTCCACATGCATCTTTCTAAGAGAGAGCAAAATGCTTACCCTGATATACAAATGATGCTTTTGTCAAGCTCACTGTAATGCTACTGTTACTGATTTTGTTTTGATATGTTGCAGCGGAGCCAGCTACATATTCTGCCTGCACTTATTCCATTCCTGTATAAGGCTTGTGGGAACTCAAGATCCACAGTTGTAGACTCACAGGATAACAGAGCTTGGAAGGGACCTCCACATGTCCCTCAGTCCAATCTCCTGCTCAAAGTCAGATATCAGATAAGAATGGGTAGCTCAGCTTTACCTATTTGTGTCCTGGAAACCTGTAAGACAGAAGCTACATAGCTTCTCCAGGCAACCTTTTACACAGCTTGACTATCCCCAAAGAAAGAGTTTTTCCTTACATCCAGTCTGTGAACCTTCTTTGTTTCAATTTATGAACACTGCTTCATGCTTTCTCCCCATGCATCTCAGTACAGAGCCTGACTCCACCTTCTCAGTGATGTCCTCAAAAAAACCAATATGTTGTTGTTTGATCCCACTGAAATTACCTGTTTCTCAGGCTAAACAAACCTATCTCTCTCATCCTCTCCTCATAGGACAAGTGTTCCAGCTCCCTGATCATCTTGGTAGTCCTCCACCAACTTCACTTCTATTTATCAATGTCTTTCCTGTATTGAGAGTCCCAAAACTGGGCACAGCACTCTAAATGCGGTCTAATGAGCAGCAAGTAGAGAGGAACAACCACCTCCCTCCATCTGCTGGCTATGTTCCTTCTCACAGAGTTCAGGATGTTGTTGCCTTTCTTTTCTTTAGGCTGAGAGAGTCGGGGTTGTGGAGAGCAAGAGGGAAAGGGAGAGGAAAAGGAGAGAAGGCTCCTGTGAAAGCTTAGAGCACCTTCCAGTACCTGAAGGGGATCTACATGACATCTGGAGAGGGACTTCTGACAAGGGCGTGTAGTGATAGGGCAAGGGAGAATGGCCTTCACTGAAAGAGGGAAGGTTTAGGTAAGATACTAGGAAGAAATTTTTTACTACAAGAGTGGTGGAACTCTGGAGCAGGTTGCCCAGCGAGGTTGTGAATGCCCCATCCCTGGAAGTGCTCAAGGCCAGGCTGAATGGGGCTTTGAGCAACCTGGTCTACTGCAAGGTGTCCCTACCCATGGCAGGGGGGTTGGACCTGGATGATCTTTTATGTCCCTTTGTATAGTCTCTAAAACAATTTTTTTTTCTTTTCCTTAGCAGCCCTCAGTGCTGTGCTTTACATTGGTAGCTGGAAACCATTCTATGATTCTGCAGGGGCATGCTGCGGCTGATCCATGATTAGAGCGCTGTCTACCAGGACCCCAGGTTTCTCCAGCAGAGCTGCTTTCCAGCCTGTCAGTTCCCAGCCTGTTTCACTGCAAGGTGCTCCTCCTATAGGTGTAGGACTTTGCAGTTGTTCTTGAATAAAGCTCCAGATGGGCCTTGTGTTCACAGCGACAAAGCCCCTCTGAATGGCAGCCCCATCATCAAGCACAGCATCTATTCCCCCCAGTTTGGTGTCATCTGCAAGCACAAGAGCACACTTTATCACCTGCTCAGGACAAATCCCTGCAGTACCCCTCTTGTTCACCAACCTCTCTATATGACACATTAAGCACTTCTTTCTGAGTCCATCCATCCAACCAGTCTTTTTCATATCATCTAGTTCTCCAGCAATCTGTAATGTCCAAATCTGGATACAAAAATCTTGCTAAAATCCAGGAAGATTAAATCCACTGTTCTTTTTTACCATAGAAGGCAATCTTCCTCGTCATGCATTATTTACCTTTGATAAATCCATGCTGATTTCTCCCATTCACTTCCTTCTTCTTGTGACCAGAAATGTGCTCCAAGAACACCCTTGCCCTTATTTTCCCAGGGACAAAAAGGAAGCTACCCAGTTTGTAGCTCTTTGGGCTGTATTTTGGCCTTTTTTGGAGGGTGCAACATATGCATTTGTTCAGCCATTGGGAGGGTCTTCTGGTATCCAAGATGCTTCAAAGATGGTGGGGAGGAACCTCACTGTGACTCTGGCCAGCTTTATCAGCATTCACAAGCACAGTGTGTTTGGCCACATGCACTGGTAGGATTTGAGTTCTCTCAATAATCCCCAACTGAATCCTCAGCCACTGCTGGTAGTTGCTCTCCTCAAACCCTTGTTACTAAGCACAGAGGCCTGCGAGACCTTGCAGGCGATGACTCACCAAGGAACAGAGAGATCAGGGTACCCCAGCCTTATCTGTATCCACTCTCACCATGACATATCACTTGCCAAAAGAAGCTCGTATTTTACTTGTCCTGCTTTTCACTACTCAAGAAACTCTTCTTGCTGCCCTTGATCTCCCTCCTAAGTGTCATCTCTAGGTGAGCATTGGCGCTCTTGAAGTCATCCCTACATACCAGGACAATTTTTCTAAATTTTTCCTTTGTAGCCTGTCCCAGCTGCCCCTGCTTGCATATCCCATTTTTGCACTGCAGCTCAGATATGAGTTCCCCATAAAGTCAAGCTCACCTCTTGATAGGCCTGCATGTTTCCCCGACTATCAGGATGGACCACTGGCATCTTAATTTATCCGCAGTGATATCCCTGCTGGATCCAACAAGTATGAAAACATAGCCACGTAAACAAAAGGGTGGAAAAGAGAGGAAGCAATAAAATTTGACTAAAGAAAGAACTGCAATGTGGGAAAAAGCTGATACAGTTGAGAGAGTGAAACACAATCTTGAGTTTGGGATAGAGACCAAGTCTGGGTAGGAGACAGGCAGGAAAGGAAAAAACAAATTCAGATGAGGGAAGCCAGGAAGAATGAAACACAAAACTGAAGGTGGAAAACTACAGAAGACAGAACAGGAGCCAGTGGAAATGCACAACACAGAGAGGACAGATCCTTTTTATGACAGAGAACTGGATGTGAAACTGAGGATAGTGGAAAGAAACCTGAGACCAGCAGAGAGGACTGTGAAAAGCTAGAAAGGATTCAAACAGTGAAAGAAACTGGGATAAACAATTTATTAGTTAGAACCTCTATGCACAGCAGTTCTGGATGTCAGATAAGAAGCCTTTTGGCGAGAAACAAACTGCTTACTTGGGGAAGATAGGATTGTGATAAAAACTTCAGAATAGGGCAAAGAAGATTGGGACAGGGAGATACCACACATGGAATAAGCAGAAAAATCAGCATCCAGCAGAACATGCTCACTGCCAGAGCCTGGAATAGAACCCATTATTCCAGAGTTTCACCTCTACTTTCAAACACCTAAAAATTTCAGAAAACCATACACAGACAACATCATTTGGACCACAGCTGAATCACAAATTACTAGTATCACATTCCCAGCTAGCCCAAGTGGCACAAGTCTCATGGCAAAATAGACAAATTTCAGCATTTTTAAAGACTTATATGCTATATGCATATTAGTCATACATGCAATCCCACAGGACAGAGGATTTCCTCCTGTCCATCAAGCTTGCTGACTTTTTTTTTAAATCTAGAATGCTGAACATTTTGGTTATGCACAAAGAATTTCACGGAGTTTTAAACAGTTGACTATCAAAAACCTAACCATCGGGTCAAAAAAAATACATAGTCATATGACAAAAATTAAAGCTTATTTGATCTTGTTCTCTATGCCCTTGTGCCCAAGGTACTCTTGCTGTCTTAGTGAACAAAATACTAGAAAAAAAAATAAATAACAACATTATATTATATAAGGACCTTGCCATATGCACTGCAAATGTTGGCAAGTGTGTTGTTAATGAGACAGGTATTGCAGGAAAAGGGACAGAATTAATATTGTCCTGGAAAATTTTATTTTCTTCTTCTTTCTTGCACACAAATAATTTTTAAAAGAAAAAATAATATATAAAAAAACCCCACAAACTTTTAATAAGCAATCCACTCTTCATCAAAACTATGGACTTTAGTACCTTGGGTTCAACACTGCAACAGATCTAAGTATTTATACTTGCAGTCTAAATCAACACACACAATACTACAAATCAAGAAGTGAGGTCTTTTCTAGATAGGCATTCATGGATCCCTGTTGAGGATTTTATTAAAAACAACAAAAAAAAGTCAGATTATTGTTAGCAAATTAGAACTTTATGGGAAAACATCTTAGAACACATAAATCATTAAAACACTGATAGATTATTTTGAAAAATCATATCATAAAGGTCCTAAATTGGATATTCAACACAAAGGAATACATAATATATCTCAGGAGACTTATATGAAAATATTACTAGTGAAACATGCAGGCACTAGAGACTGAAGGTAATGAAACAGCAAAAGAGGAAATTAAGAAGGTACAGTATGAACAGCACATAAACAAATAGTAAGGCCACACATTATCTGATACCAAGAAAAAGGATTCAGTATCACACGCTGAACACCATCTATGCCATTCCACGCTATATACTGAAAGCAACATTGTAGGGGAAAACGTAACATTTAGCCCTACATTTACAGGCCACATTACAGTTCTTACTAGAATCTCTAATTCTGGCTTTTCATGACTTATAAGAGCTTGACCTTGCAACTTCAAAATTCTTTGGATACAGTTTTTGTTGCACAATAGCAAAACACATACTCTATTTCCCTAAAAAACTCACATATCACTTCACCTGCAGATTATTTTCATCATACAAGAAATCCACATTAATGCAATCATACATAGCATGCATGATCTACAATTGTATTCCTTATCGTATTAGAAGCACATTCTATGACCAAACAACAAGCTTTTGAATGAGTCCAGAAAATTAAGGCACTTTTGCTTTGACACTAGCTCCCCCTCCAGACCAGCCTAAGATTATAGTAATGACTTTTTACTTTAATTCTGACTCTGCAACAAGATATAAATACTCAAGTCCAAGCCTTCTTCATCTTTACCCACTTAAATGTCAAGGAACAAACTGATCTGATAAAATATAAATAAAATTATCATCTATTATTTTTAACTGCATACATTCCAAGCCTGGGAAAATCATTTGGTTTAGACAAGATCTGACAGATAAAGCACCTATTCCATACTGCCAGACAAAGACAAAAATGGACCAAAAAAAATTTTTTACACTGTGAATGGTGTGCAATATTTGTAATACATAAGCATTCAATTATACAAACAAGTCTCTATTTGCAGTCTCAATAAAGTGATCATAAACCACAGATGTCAAACCAAAGGGAAGCCCCTCTATGGTTTAGCACAACCTTTACTGATTCACTTAAGGTGAAGTAGCTCCATTTCTACTCCAGCAAGTATAGCTCACTTTTTTTTTTCTCGTATTAGCTAGAACTAGTATCTTTGCAGTTGTTCAGCTCATGAAACTGCCAAAATTTTAAACAAAATAAGACAGAGGACTAAAAGGGAAAGAAAGCTACAACTTCCAACTGACCTTCTCTATTTCCCAGTTGTCAAATGTCCTGGCAGCTACATCACTAAAAGAGTGAATTTGCCTGATTCAACACTCCAAGCTGATTCCTGCCTTTCCCTCATTGTTGAGCTTCTCGCTCAGAAAATATGAGTAATTAAGTATACTGCCAACTTTGAAAAAGGCAGTCTTATTACATGTAGTTGGGAAAATATGCAAACTTTGCAATATGCTAGTGTGCCTGCTTAAGGTACATATACATATGAAACCCTAACAAGCATCAATAAAAATCTCACAGTAAGCATACCTGCAATAACCGGAGAAACAGACGCTACTGGAAATACATCAAAGCAGAGTCACCAACTCCTCATAACTAGTTTTCTTTAATAATGAAAGGAATTGTAACAGAGTCATCTGTAAAAGCACCCCAAGCACCAGCAGCACAAGCAGTGTTGGCCACTTATTCGCTTTTGCAGTTCAGACTTTTCTGAAGTTTTTGACAACTTGTAGTGGAAAACTACTAGGAAGAATAAATAAGATTAATACTATAAAAATCAAGAAACCTTTTCATGCTCACTCTTTCTCAAGTATTTACTCCATTAACTTGCAGGCCTAGGCATTAAGATCCTGTACTTTGGGATAGAAGGAGTATGGGTGTATATATGTACACGTGTATACTTAAACATAGAGTTTTCAGCTATATGTTTCAGTATACAAACACACAGAGAACAAGAGCTGCCAAGTGCTAATACAAGTTCAGAGATAAAGTACAAGACCGTTTTGAACACAGGGTTGTTTCCCACATCTATGTACACACAGCATGTGCATCACAGTGTACCAGGTGTGCGTTGAGGGCGCAAGGACAGCAGGTACTGCCCCGAGGAAGTGACAGTCTTTGAACAAGCAATTTTACAGCTGATGCCTTTGCCCATAGGCTTCTTGGTACAACCTGCATCACGGCACTATAGTTCCTGCCTCTTGTACCCTCAGCCAAGAGTTTCTGAAAGCAGAGGATCACAGCCTGGTCTTTGCAGTGCATCAAGAACACAGTGCGCGCACTACCTGCACACACGTGCACTAACTCGCCTAGAGGTAAATCGCCAGAGCCTTACCAGTAACAGGATCCACGACCAAAGCAGTTAATTGTGCCGAAATACAGGAAAGTCGCCGTGGGAAAAGCCCCAGCCAACAACCGATGGCTCTGTACCCGTGTCAGACAAGCACTTTCTCGAGCTACCAGGCGGCCCTAGAGCGTGAGGTCCGTCCTCAAAGCCCACGTTTCCCATGTATTTCTGCCTGCCAAAACCAGGCGTCCCCTCGGGCGTCCGCAGTTCCCGGGACAAGGAAAGTTGGAGGCCGCTCCCCGCGCCTTGCGGCCGCGGCGCACGGGACGGTGGCAGCTGCGCTCCGCGCTGCGGGAACCCCGCTGCCGCGCCGCGCCCGGGGCAACGCTGCCGCCCCGGGCTCGCACGCATCTCCCTCCC
>VZTI01002344.1:930806-1003110 GCA_013397865.1 Struthidea cinerea | reverse complement strand
GCGTGGCTTTGTCCCCGGCGGCGATGCTGTGCCGCGGGCCGGGCCGCCCGCAGCCGCCGGCGCTCGCAGGCGCCGCCCGCAGCCCCCGGCAGCGCTGCTGTCCGCAACAGGCTGGTCCCGCCCGCAGCCCCAGCGCATCCTGCCCGGGAACTGGCTTAGTCGTTTTAATGCAACGATCCCTACAAAAGACAGAAATCTCACGAAATGAGAGAAAAGGGAGTGCTCTGTGTCTGGTGGGTGACAGCAGGACTTGGGAGAGGCCCGCTCTTGTCCAAGCACCCTTGACTGTTCCACCTTTGTGGCTTACCAGAACCCTTCCCAAAAGTGCCCGTAAACAGGTGAACTCGGATGGATGTAGAATTTTCAGGGCGTTTAACGTAACTATAATTTCCTAAACATTCATGTGGGAAACCTACATACATTTTAAAAGTTTGTAATGGGCACTGGGAACGTTTCAGTGCTATTGGGAGATGAAATGGCGGAGATGGCAAGGTAGCATGTGAAGTAGGAATTGTAGTAGGAGTATGTTCCAGGATGCTGTGGTTTCTGTAAAAGCCGGAGCTGGTAAGGATGGATATTTTGTAACTATCACATCCTTCTTGCAGCCCCTCCCAGAGTCAGAAGAGCTGTCTTGCATATTGGTGTTCAGTCTTGTATTCCTTCACACTTGTCTTCTCTGGTTTATTTCACAAGCCCTCTTGTTGGTTTTTGTTTTGTTTTGTTTTCCCCAGAACTAGTAGACATTCATAAATGTGCTTTTAAGGTGTGAGACATTATGCCAGTGTCTGTTGGTTTTCCTCTTTTGACTTCATACATTCTGGATGAGCTGCGGGCTAACATGGAGCTTGGGGCACAACCACAGCAGGCGTTGTCTGGGGGACAGAAAGAAGAGTTACAATATTCGGTGCCCATAGCAACCTTCCAGAGCAATCTGGAAATGCAAAAAATAATTAATATATCTTTTTTCCCCAAGGTTTTGATTCTTAACTGACAATAATAGAGATTAGTTAAGAAATTGAGATCATAAGCAGATTGCTGATGGTTGTCAAGCGCTGAATGCAGTTGCTAGCTCCTGTGACTGTGACAGTTGTAATACCTACTAACAATTATATTGCCTACAAATTTAGTCAAGGATTTATATTCCAAAACCCAGTTCCATAAATCAAAAACATTTTAAAATTCTAGGTATATACAAAAGGGCCAAAAGTGTGTGCAGTGGAGGGAAGGGAAGGAAGGCCCCATCCCTGGAAGTATTCAGCGTCAGATTGAAAGGCTCTTTGAGCAACATGATCTGGTTGAAGATGTCCCTGCTTATTGCAGTGGGTTTGGACTAGATGATCTTTAAATGCCCCTTTCCAACACAAATCATTCTGTGATTCAAAGCTGCATTAAGATGATCCAGAAACCAAGGCATGGCTTTCCAAATGATACATTTAACTGTATGTTGCCTTTGCTTGGAGGATGTCACCTAAAGAAAGATTCTAAAAGAAAGTAAAATTGTTCAGGAGACTTCTGAAAAGTGGAGATCTTCTGATGGGTCTTTCCTGTCTAGTAGGAAAATACTATTTTATAGACATAAATCTGATTACTAACCAACAAAATATTAGGGTACTTTCAGGGCAAACAGTTCTTAGATACGATGTTTGCAAAGTGGACAAAAATCAGGCCAAAATAAATGGGCTATTTCATTGATACGCTCGTGGTGATTTCAGTTGTACTTACCATGGTGTGAAATTAAGTTCATTTCAAGTGATTGTTTAATGCAATGAGGAAACTACTGCTGGTTTACTTGCTTTCAAGCCCATGATATTCTGTGCTACAGGCATATTATCTTAAATCAAAGAAAATTACACAGTACTATATCCAGTATCCACTGGAGATACCAGTGGGTAAAATGTGATCAATCTGCACATAACTTGTACAGTTAGGAGTTATTTTTATTTATATTGTATTTCTAACCGCGTTATAGCAGCTACTGCTATCAGCCTCATTTTTACTTTGAGGAATTGGTGACCTAAGCTGTGCTAAGCCATGACATAATGGGAGAAAGAAAACTAAATTACTGGGGAGAGAGTTGGAAAGCTACTGGGGGGAGTGCTGTTATAGAGCGCTAACTTTTTACAAATGCTAAATGCAGCAGGTACATGCAATTTGAAGTACATTTCCCAAATCATACTAAAAGGCCAGCAGCTAATTTTATTTTCACCACAAAAAGCTCATTTTTAGGTGTAGAATGCCACTTGTGACCCCAACAACTTCTTCCTGTGAGAAAGGGGTAGAGCCTTAGTTTGTCGGTGCTCTGAAATCCTTGGGAAGGGAAATTTACTCTAGAATATGGGACACTTTTTCACTACTATGGTTAGGAAATTAATTTTCTTAAGCAATTTTAAGGTGGAGGATTCTAGTTCTAGTTGTGCAGTGTACATTTTCAAGTGCTCAGTCTCACAACCTAGTGAATCACTTTTACCTGATACAGACCCAACATCTGCTGGAGTCAGCTAATTCTTTCCACTTGGCAAGAAGGTGGTAGCACTTTTACATAGCAGGTGGAATCTCAGCAGGGCAACTCTAGTTTCATTTTGATGAGACATCCTGCCACCTGTCTCAGAAGTTCCTCTGAGTAGCAACTTGAGTTACAATGGAATGTAAAGGTATTTTGACTTTTTCCCCCAAATACATGAACACATACTGAAGTCCGCATTTAAACCTCCCTAGAAATAAAATTCTACTTTGGTGAACTTTTTCTTTTTCCGTGCAATGTTAACAAGTTGTCTCTTATTCTTCACTATCTCTGGACCCCAGAGACATAAAGCAGTCTTAATGGATAACAACAGCTCCTCAAAAAAATACCTTAAATCCCTATCCCCTTATATGAAAGGTACCCTCATCCCAGTTGTATGATGGCCTCAAAAACTTTAGAAACAAATTCCATTTTTAACTATCATAGTAGTAAAAGTAAACTTGAAAGAAAGAATCACCAGTGCTGGAAGGGATGTTGAAAAGTACTTCTCAAGTTAATTTGGGGGAGATTTTAAGCATCACTTTGGGGCTTTGGTTGTCTTAGGTTTTATGAACACTTTTTATTTATTGCAGTATAACTGTACCTTGGAAATACTTCTCTTATAAAGACATCCAATTCTCCAGGTGACACCAGAGCTAAACCACACACTTATCTGAATGCTCCCATATGCAGCTTGGTGCTGCAAACTGTCTTTACTTCATACCAACTATTCTATATTACCTGTTGCAGACCACTGTAAAATGGTGGAACTCAAGAACCACTAAAACTAGAATCAGAACAGGAGAGGGTTACAGGTATTTTTCTCTTTGCTTACTATAAAGAATCCTACAGTTTCTAGCATAATTTATCCAAGCTTTGTTTTGTTATATGAAGTAGGAAGAAGACATAGGTAGGAACAGCTCAAGAACCAGTATATTTAAGAAACAAATGTAGAAATTACATTTGAAAAAAATGGAACGGGAGTGGAAGGGTGTTATGTCTTTGTCCCTCTTAAATAATGACTGTATGTACTGGGGAGGAGGATGAGTTGGGAAAAAATACAAAAATCTAAATCAGTTAATTTTTCCTCCATGTAGAAGTCAATATGCTATGAGTACCCAGATGCTGTACCAGTCAGGAAATTGCAGAAATGCAACCATAACATTAGAATTACAGAAAACATCGCAAGGATTAAAGGAAATTCAAGACGCAATAGCAATGAGATTATGGAAACTGCCAATGTTACATAAAACTTTTTTTTTTAAATTTCTAAGACTATTAGCAATCATTTAATATAAAACCAAATTTCTTAAATTCTAAAGAACATTTTAAAGGATCCATCAAATGTTTCCTTTCTAGCCCTCAGAATTTTTCCTGCTTTTTCCACTGGTTTGAAATCAAATCTTGTACTTGTTAGGTCTAAGTTTCAGGTAGAAAAGAATTTCAAATACTTGAACCACCCCTCCCCCCAAGTTAGTAATGTTGTAAGAGAAGTTTTAAAACGTTTTAACGAAAACTTATATCTGTGTCCATTAAAGGGTATCAAGAGAACCTGAATTTATTTCTCTTTTTCCAGGAAATACCAGCAGGTACAGCCAGTCATTGTTAAGCGCAGTACAAAGCAATGGTTCCTCCTCTGTGAAAAAAAACCCAAACCAAAACAAACGAAACAAAACATCTGAATTATTGAGATATAGTGCTGTTAAAAGATGTGAGATAGTGCTTCAGCATAACACACAGAAGTACTTGCAGCTGCAGAGCAACTCAACAAACTTTTCCGTCCCATTAACCAAAACACTTTCAGTTTCCAGCCTGAAGCAGGTGAAACCATTACTATTGCACAAGGACTGTTTATCTGTATCCAAAGCATTTGAATAAAGTGTTTATATGACTCAGGGCAAACTTAGTCTTTCTTGACACTTCCACATTTACAATTCTTCTCTTTGAATTCTGGCAGGACTTGATGTGGTATGTCAGTTTGTTGCTGTCTATTTACTGGTTTTATTGCAGGCAAAGGCTTAAAGGTCAAAAGGAACAAAGGGCAAACACAATTAAAATGTGCTGGGTGGGTCGTGTAATCAAAAAATCATATTGTGGATGCTCATTAAACCTCAGAGATGCCTATGGTTGTGTGAAAAATACAGCTGCACAGTGGTATCTCTTCTGGGGGAATGAAGCAGGGACAGCTTCACTAACTGCAGCAGCCTGTGCGTCTCAGCAGAACAGAGATGATACATGCATTACATTGGAAAAACAGTCATGTAAATGCAAAGCCAAAAGGATCTTCTCCATGTGTACATTCTTCTTTAAAACTGAGCCACAAGTAGTACAGCCGTGCAAACACGATCATTTGTCCCTGCAGATGAGTAAGTAAAATACAGATTATCCAAAACTAGGCACAGTAAAAGCTACTTCGGGATTTAAATCCAACAATGTAACTTGCTTTACAAGCTGGATGAGCTGCAATGTAGACACTGACACCTGAAGTTGGCCCAGCACTTCCCACTTTTAAGATCTCATTTCAGTTGCTGACAGCAGAAATACTTGACTTCATAATCTGTCAGCTACTTGGGCCAGCATTTTTAGAGCTCTGTCCCTTTTGTCTCAAGTGCCTTAAGTTTTGGAGTGAGAGTTTCAAATTTGTCAGGATTCTTCTGGTAAAAAAATGTGCCTTCTGTAAGAAGCCAGGGGAGGATATGACCTTAAAAATCAGATTTTTCACACCCTCAGAATTTCCATATAAACAAATTGAGTTTTGCGAGTAGATTTTCTAATCAAATTTTCTGAATATGTTAATGGATATGGCCTGCTCTTTTAGTGGGACCTAATATGAAACTGAATTTCTGGTCTAGTTGTATATGAAGACAAAAAGAAGGAAGTCCTCTCTCTCATGTTTCACATCATCTCCATGCATTTCTTATTCCTGGAGGAGCTGGGATATCCTTACGGACAGACAAATTCATCACTTTTTCTACTGTAAAATACTAGAAGAAGAAACATTTCTAGAGCTGAGTAGTAATTACAAACTTCTAAATATGTTGATGTGGTATTGCTAAGATGCTAATTGCTACAATATTTCAAGGTTTCCTTGCTCAGATTTATTTTATAAGAACTGAATGCAAGGCACTCAAAAGAGTGCTGGTGTCTACCCTATTTTCGCAGTACATTACAGCTGTATTAATCCTCTCGTCTTGACTTCTTTCCCTCTATGGAGGAAATGCACTTGTTCATCACCAGCACATTTTTATATGAAAATTTCCTATCTTTACTCATCTCCTATTTCTGCCACAAGAGGGAAGGAGAAAGTGCCAATTTTTTTTGAACGCTTGACTGTGCAAAAATGTTTCTTCAGAATAGTTTTTGATTTGTATGCATCCAGAGGGGAATAAATAAAGCTACTAGGTTGCCAGTGTTTTTGTACAACAGGTACAAAACTCTTGCTTTAGAGTTCTTGGCCCTTGAATTTGGGTTCTTGCTAACTTGCAGTAATTTATTCCAGATTGATGATTTATCTGTGCATTGGACTGTACACTAAAATTCCTACTTGCTAATTTGCTTCCTCTCTCAGATCAAGTTCCCAACCCCAACAGATTTGTGTAAATAAATTTATCATTTCTTGTAAGATTTTCAATATTGCGATTTAACAATAGCATTATCAGATAATTTCTAGGTATTCATGGAGAACAAGAACTTATCTGAGAGCCTCATCTGTGTGCTCACAGGGTGTGGTGATTCCATTAGCTTTCCAAACAATGGATTTCCTGTGAAGGTAAACTTACACTCAAGAACAGCCCGGTCTGGTTTACAGCCTGAAATAGAAATGCGGAACATTTTATCTGTGGCTTATAGAGAGAATACTACCGGCTTTTCAAATAATAACCCCAGCTGTCCTCTTTCTGAGCATGGCCTTTGCAACAGGTTTACGCGCACACTTTCAAAGAATGAGCAGCCAGTAAAAGATGTGCTGGAGAAGGACAGTCTGCAGCACTGGCCTGGCATGTCACATGAAAATCTGCTGACTTGTGGACATAAATACTTCTGTAAACTAAAACCAGGCAAGACAAACACATCTTATTCAATTAAGCTTTCATTAGACTCAATTATTTTGTTTTGCTTTTGACTAATTTATGTGAATTTATTATTACATCAGTAGCTGCAATTGAAATAGTTCTTAAATGTCCCAAGGGCATTTCATTGTTATGGTGTCTATCAGTATTTGGCGCCAATGGAAAAACAGCTAATAAGCAAGCAAATCAATTTATCGGTGCAATTTACTTATCAGCGCATTCTCACGTCACATGTCCCACATGTAACCTGAACGACCAGTTTTTCCTTCCATTAGCAAGTACATTAAGAAAAAGGATCTACCTCCTAGCAAGGGCCAGATAAACCAGATACTGTACCCCTCCTGGAAATTTAAAAGTTATATGCAGGCCCTTCACTTGAATTGCATTCCTGTTTCTAGCAGCATTGGCACAAAGCAAAGATTGTGGCAAACAATTAAGTATAAAGCATGGCTTTGTATCTCGTAAAATAAAATAAACTCCCCACAGTCACAGAAAAGAAATAAAGCCTTCACTTCTACCAGCTCTTCTACAACTGAAGCAAAACATCTACTTGCAGCACTGGAAGTGGGTCTTGCTACAGTGATAGTTGTACTCAAGACTTTATTTCTGACTTATTAAACTGCATTATCCCCAGGAAAAAAAAAAAAAAAAACACCAAACTAAACAAACTGCAGATGGTTAAAAACATACCAGGCTCTTTGCTGGGAATGAAAGGCTGTAGGGAATGAAGGGCTGTTGTGAGCAAGCTACTCTGGTATGCCCATCTGTGTTGTTTCTCCACCAAATGCCAAGGTTGTTTAAGGTTTTGCTTCTAACATCCAGCATTCCCAGTTGGTGGCAGCTCCCTTAGTGTCCCACTGTAACCAGAAAGCTGTCAGCAAGTGGAGAGAGACAAAGCTCAGAGGCACTGCACTGTTGCTAGGCTTCAGAACTGGCTATCTCATTTCTTATTTTTCTCAGCATTCTTTTGATAATCAATTTACTTCTAACCTTAAAGAAGGAAAATGATCCAATATAGTTATAAAAGCCAAATAATTAAGACTTCTCTAGTAATTTTGAAAAATGTTCTATTGCATGAGATGAAGAATTGAAACAGATTTCATTGCTAACCTTTGACCTTTCTTGAATTAACATTCAAGTGATTACTTCAGAGCACCTCTTAACAATCAGCCAGGAGGGGTTCAACACCAGTAACATACAGGTACACTTTTTATAAAGTCTGGTAGTTCTTAGATTAAGTATTTAAGCATTGCTTAAGGCAGCCTTGTCTCCTCAGTTGTGCCAGATTAAGCTGACCTGTTGCAATGCCTTTTAGCAACACAAAAAGCAGCAAGGCAAGGCCCAGGTTAGGACCTGGTTGCTGCTGAAGGCAGTTACTGATCTGGCCAGTGCTGAAGGAGGGCTAAAAGACCCACTTTTGCTTTCTAAGCAAATATGTGTTTGGCTACTGTAGTAGTGTTTATTTGCACTAATCGTAAGCTATCTACTTAGCTCACTAATCGTAAGCTATCTACTGCAAGCTTTGTCCAATTCTAAGGTAAAATTTGGATTTGAAGATGGTGCAAGTGTGAGATTAAAATTGATTTTATCCAAAATGGTAGCACAAAACTTTAATTTGCACAAGGAATTGAGAGAGGAGTGGTTTACTAATTTGAGAGTTATGCCCAAAAGTCTGCAGCGTGTAAGGATTCCTACCTCATAAGGGCTCAAAACAGATGAGCCTCTTTTTGTGCTCTTCCATTCCCATGAATGATGCAGATGGTAGATAGACTGAGCTAGAAACACATTTGTAATCTACCTAGTCTTATCTTAGCAAAGGTAAACCAGAATCCTTTGTTAATTCCGTCTAACTGAATTTACATTTGCAGGGTGGGCACAGAGCAACTGATAAGTTGCAGCATTTTACTCCACCCTCTATGATGGCTAGGGCAGCAAAGCAATCTTATAAAGCCAGCATGGTCTACATTTATATTGTGTTCAAATAAGACTTGCTATTTGTTTGAACTCAAAGAGTTGCCTCCAGGGAAGAGTTGAAGAAAGCTTAGCTCCTCTGTCATTGGAGACATCAATGATGAAAAGTTTACATAATCTTTTACAAACATATTTTAATACAAATTATTACTTCCTTTTGATGTTTCTATTTCCTCTTGATCCTACAGCCAAGTTCATATTTGATAACAGAAATAGGAGAGCCATGAGAGAGAACTGGTAAAAACTGACATATGTAGATACAGCTTAAACACTGAGGAGTCAAAAACACATTAATGGCAGCACAGATCTTAGAGCAGCAAGATTTCTATAGCAGGATTTAATCATTCCAGGGTTCCTCTATAGTGATGCCATAAAGGATAGTCACAAGCCAGGAAGCCTTCAGACCTGCAGTAATTATTATAAGCTTATTTTTTGTTGTTTTCTCTTTCACACTTCAGTAACACAAAACTTTACATAGCTAAAATAATGCAATTAGATAATTAAATAATAAACTGTACTGTTATGAAGCACCTATATATGTATTTCCAGTTACTGCAAATATATCAGTCAGTCAAAACCCAAAAAGGATTTGGAAGCATAAGCAACTTAGGAGTATTTTCTAAAGGCGGAGTCCTAGAGAGTGGCCAGCAGTAATTCATGGAAAGAAATATGTGTGCCCATCTGACTGACATTATACATATCCAGGGTGAGCAAAGCAGCTTCTGTTGCCACCTAAACAAATGATGCAGGTCATGTCTCATCTGCCATGACTTCTCCGAGTTCTGTGTGGCAGTCAGCCATACCTCACTCTCATCATCAATACAGCTGTGAAAATATATGCAAAACCTTTGACCATTTCACCTCTTAAAATAGTAGAGCTGTTCTTGTTGACAAGTTTCTAAACATCCTGAATCAGAACATGCACATGTAAAAGAACATTTTAAATCTCTACTGTAATAGTTTGAAATGTTTCAAAATATCCACTAGAATGAACAAAATATCTGCTATTGCCAGAAATTATTATTGGTCGCTAGTGGAGAGAAACTTTCATGCTATTCTGTTACTCTGAATGTGGGTAGTCTCCTTTCAACAAGAAAGAGGAACATGTGAAGTGGCTGAAAGATAAATATGTGAAGTGGCTTTTGCTGGTTTTGCTGGATAATCATGCAATTCATTCAATCTGCTTTTCAGTAAGACCAATTGCTTCTTTGGGCTGAGGTACCTATGAGCTTCACCAGCACTGTAAAACTGATCTGGATTTCCTGTCTTGAATCTTTTTTTCCAATCCACTCTTCTCCAACTTATTCTGTCCAGATTTTAAATTCTCTTTTTTGTCTACTTTTGAAATTTTTTGCCAAATAAGTGGTAAAACTCAACTCCATCACTCCGATGGACCGGTGTGGAATGGCGTGCTGGAATGTGTAGCTATAGTGTAGCTGTGGCAGGGCAGCTGCACAAAACCTGTCACATTTTGTATGCAGTAACCTGGCAGGATAAACCCACTGTTAGATATTCTTGCAAAGGTAGACAAATATGGTTACAGTAGATGAACTAGAATGACGATGTTTCTCCTATCAGCTCTGCTGTTGTTGTGTGAGCTTTGATAACTATAACTCTATTCATCATTGCCTTTCCTGCTCTCATCTGCAGAATAGTGAGATAACAACTCTCTCAAAGGCAGTGAGCCAACATGTGCAGAAGAGCTCTGAGATCATCAGATAGAAGGTGGCTCTCACAGCACAGCAATGGGATGTATCAAATACTGATGCTACAGTTTATTTTTAAATAATATCAAATGCTGGATTTTCATCAGAATTTATTGCAAAGTTTTATTTTGCTCTTGGCATGACAAAGATGTTCTTTTATTGGTATCTTGGGGAGGTTAATTGCATTGGAGTGTTTTGTTTTAAAGTTCAAACCTTCAGTGAATGCAGGTAAGCTGCTCTTTTATTGTAAGATTTCATCACACACCCTGTTCCTAGGGGCTGTTTCTGGCTGTTAACAGTCCTATTGGTTCAAATTTTATTGCAGTAGATTTTATATTCTCTGGTATTGCCACCTCTCTTCAACTCTTGAACTCTTACAGGCACCCACCCTATGTAGACTCTGAATGTAGGTTTTATTGAATGGGTGAAATATTTACTGAGCTGTAATAAGCCCCATACAGTGCTCAGTAAATGACACTTGTACATTGTTTTGGAAAATGCTCTGAGATCCTGCAGGGTGAGCAGTTGAAAATACTCCCTGCTACACAGATGGCGTTGCATAATGGACCTCAGAGTCAGTTTAGAAGTCAAAAGAGAATATAAGGCCACACTTCCCAAAATGCTGCTGTGTGCACACCAAGGGAACACTCTGTGGCTACCAGCTTTCTAAAGGAAAATGTCAGAAATGTGGACACAAAACTGTATGAGTATAATCCCAGTGTTCATTTAAGTATGAATAGCATCAAGCTCCATGCAGCTTTTTTTCACCTGGCACACTGTGTGCATTTTTAAATAATATTTCACAAATTAGACGATCATGTAGCACAGAAGGCAGTTCATTGCAGGAGGCTAACCAGCTTAATTCCAGCTAATGGTATGCTTTTGGCAGTAATTTCATAAGGAACTGGTCTCCTTGACATCAAGAGGAAGATATGGCCCAGAATCCACACTGAGGGGTGTGAGTGACAAGTTATTTAGAAAAGGTTTACATCCTGTGCCGTAATTTAGGGAAACTGGTAGAAAATATTATTATTTGATAAATCAGCTGATCGTATAAGTAACTAAGAGACAGCAGCATAGGCCCTGATGTCCCAAGATGGCACTGTGAAGTAGCACAGAAGTAGTGAAATTATTCTGGAAGTGTTGGAAATGACAGAACGTCTTCATAATTGTAGTTAATGGTTTTAATTAACTTTTAAATTAATTGTTTAAATTAATTATAACCAATATATATTTTAATTAAAAATAGTGTGTTATTCTTTAATTACTCTTAGCCAGCATTTAGCAAAGTTGTCATAAGCAGCTAATATGGGAAAATTACTGAAACTTTAAGTTTTGCTAAGCTAACCTTGATAGGCTTCAATGAACAAGGCCTGGGAGAGAGTGATGTATTGTTGAAACTGGATACAAGAAGCACAGAATTTATGGACTACAAGGACTTTTTGCAGAAACCAGAAGATAGAGAAGAATTTAGCAAAGACTCAGCATATGTGTGTTGAAAAGTCCCTACCTGGGAAAAAGGTACCAAAAAGACTGACACATGTAAACTAATTAGTATGAGAAGTGAGAAATCAATAACCAATAGAGGACAGATCACTAATTAATGAAAGAGAATGATGTATTTAGAACCAATGAACATTAATTACTTTGTTTTCTAAAAATGTATAAATAAGTGAATGAGTTTTGTACCAACATTTGTGTAGAGGCCAGAGTTTTGTTGGCCACACACACGCCTGCTGGCCAAGAATAAAGTAATGCCTTACTCACTAACACTAAAAAGACAGTGGTAGAGGGTTTTATTTATCCCAACATCTTCGGAGGATTTGGTAACTGAAACATCATTCTGCATCCAGAGCTCTGCCTGTACTGTGACTTGCTGTAGCTTCTCAGCATTCCCTTGTGTCTTCTGAAAACAGTGCTGAAGGTTCCCTGTAAGCTGAGACTAATAGAGCAGTGGCAGAGAAACATACTTATTCTGCTTCAGGAACAGAGAAATGTATTTCATATTTCTTCAGAGCACAGGAATTGTACAATGTGTATTTTATAGAAAAGCCCAAGAAGGATCTGCAACTAGCAGTTATCAAATAACCTGTCTGCCACAGCAAATGTCTCCATTCACTGTTCTGTAATAAAAGGCATTTCATTAGTTAAGTGTGAGAGTCCATATCCCTGGTCAACCTTTAATTTCATTGCTTTAGCAAAATCACCTGGTTAAAACTGGACATCTGAATCTCTGAAGAAGTGGAAACTACAATATGGCAGCAAATTCTTTAGGCTGTCACCTTCTACACAAAGTTTACTAGGCCAAAAAAAAGCTAGAATCCTTTCTCATAAGGGCATAAAATTGGGCTCAAAAGGCAACAAGGAATGACAGAGTTGTTTTATATCTTAAGTGTGAAATACTTTCATTTGTCATGTGGTTTGAATGTAGAAGTCAGTTATCTGACTTGCTTCCTGTTAAATGCTATCTTGTTCAGAAATTGTAAACAAACCCTTTATTGCATGATTGCCTCAGATGACTGCTCAAACTATTGAAAAAGTGTGTATGTGTAGATCAAAATTGATATTTATGCACTGAATTCATGCAAAAGAATTGTGATCTACAAAGCATAGCCCAGCTATGAGCTCTGTGTGCCAATTCCTTGGGTGGTGCTTGGACTATTGCAACATTGCAATACTAATATTCCCTGAAGCTCTTGCTGGCAGTTTTAAGGCATGATGTAACAAATCTTTTGAGGGTGGAATGCTGCCCAGGTCTGAGGTAGTTTGCTTGGTTTGGTTTTGACTTCTGCATAAACAAGTTGCATGTTGATTTTTAACCTGGTAATTAAAAAGGCAGACTGTGCCTACACTTCTTCCTGTTTCTTCCACAGATTCCTTGAATAAAGCATTTAGTCAGCTTCACTTTGCTTATTTTATGAACTTTCTTTGTTTCATTAAAGTTCACATTTCATTTGAATGCCACTGAATATTTCTTTTAAGTGTGCACAATTTAAAAGACTTTTCATTTACAGAGGTTACTCATCTATGCCAGTCACTGTTGTCAGACTTGCACTGAAGTATTCACTATTGAAATATTCTGTGTTCTCATACTACCCATGGAAGAAGTTACATAAGGCACTCCTAAGGCATATATACTGTTTCCATAGTCCAAATTCTCACCAGAGCAGTAACATCAGATCAAATTCAATTGGCAAGTAGGCCCAAGTCCAAAAAGGAGAAAACACAGTTCTACTTTGTTTTACACACTTCTCTTTATCATTTAATTCTGTACAGAGATTATTTTGAGGATTTAGGTCATTGATTATTTTTAAGGTAGGCTAAAAAAGTTGTAGAAATCTTCAAATACCTATTAAATTTACATCATCATCAATAAACAGAAAGGCAAATCCCCAGTGACAACTTCTAAACAGATAGAGCTTCTTTGAAAACAGCAAATTTACAGATTTGCACCATTCCAGAATCAGACATACATGCACACAGAAATGTACAGAAGTTAAATATTTCCATGCAATAGAAGTTGTGGAGTCAGCTGTTGTGAAAGCTACAAAACGATTTCTAGTATGAAAGGGCAAAAGGGTGTTATCTAGCAGTAATACTGAAAGGGAACAGGAAGTATTTCCACTTGGAGCATGATTTAAATTAGTAAGGGCTCCCAGGTCTGGAAAAGAATGGATTGGATTGGATTGGATTGGATTGGATTGGATTGGATTGGATTGGATTGGATTGGATTGGATTGGATTGGATTGGATTGGATTGGAGGAGACCTTACAGATCATCTAGAGAAGAGGCTGGCAGCAGCCAGGTTCAAAGCAAACAAGAAAGGTAATTTTTCATTTCACAGGTGGTGGACCTGTGCAAATTCTTGCCACAATTGCAGATAGTAAAGCTGACATGGGCACAAAGAGAGGTCTTCAAAGGGCTACTTAAGACTCTGAAACAACATCCAGCCCTAGGAAAGACAGCTGAAAACAGCTGGAGTGCAGGAATGTACTAGGCTCCTGCCTGCCTTGTGCTTCTTTCCTGGGCCTCCCTGTGTGGCCAGTGCTGGACATGGCTCACTGGGCTAGCCGGGCCTTTTGTCTGACCCAGCACACCCAGTACAGGTTCTTAGATGGTACAGGTTCTTAGGTGAAAACATCGGTGATGCATTTCAGAGTAAAGGAAGCCTTACCTCCTCGACTCCATACAAAAGCAAGCTTAACCATCTCTTCCTATTCTAGAACAGCACACTACCAAATAAGCCTGTTTTTCAATTTGTTGCTAAATCAGCCCTCACAATCACAGCATGGCAAAATCTGGATATGCTAATTTTTAATCAAATAAATTACCAACAAGTGCCAATTTGAAATACCAGCAAATACATAGCCTAGTAGTCTGACATCTTCACACTCTGGCTAACTGATTTCTGTGTAACCCCAAAGAGTTAATCATACTTTATATGATATACAGGATACATAACTGTTGGTATTAAAAGGTGTCACCACCATGAGTTTATATTGGTTACGTTTTTCATGACTGAGTTATGCAATCACTCAAACAATGACAAAACACTTCCATGGTGGCGTGGTATAAAATCATGTTCATGCACTAACAGGAGAAAGAGTGAAGAGGGATAAATAATTATTCTAGGAAAGCTTTGGTTTGGTTTTTGTAAATGTACTGGGACTGATTTTTCAAATATGATTCGAATTTGATTTTCGTTCAAATTGCTTTACTTGTAGAGTGAGGTGACTCCATCATCACAAGTCCTGCTGCAGAGCGTTCTGGGGAAACCATTAACACACTAACAGAGACTAATGAGCTTGTACACAAGGGGTAATCAGTGCACAATAAAGCAGGAGATAAATCCAAAGCTTCCCAGCCATCTTGCAATAATTATTATAGTCTATTTCCACATGCAGGAAAAAAATAATGTCACACTATCTCATACCTGACAACTTAGACTTATACAAAGTTAGAAGTAAATGACTGACACTATGAGAAATATCATGGTATCTCTAACTGCTAAAAACCTTCTCTCTGTTGTCTAAAAATCATCTTTAGTCACCTGAAGTCTTTCCACTTTTATGCACAGAAAATGTTGTAGTTGCCCATATGAGGCACTGGACAGAGGTTATTTTAATAGGAAATTTTGCATATAATGAAGAAACATTTTTCTTTGAAATACATGTGCAGCTATTAATTGTAAAGTTGGGGGGGACTGTGCCAGGTTTGACTGGAAGAATGCACAGGTCTTTGAAAGTCATTAAGCTTGTCTTCTACAGACTGTTCATCCACAAGTGGCATATCCATGAAGAAGCACAGTGGTTCGTTGGTTAGTAAACTGGGGAAGAAGAGAAACAACAACATCTAGCAACAGCGCCACACTGAATTCACAGCACTAGGCAGACCAGATCCTCAAAGTCAATCTTGGTAGGTGAGCTTGCCTTTGCAAATCTGGGTGAGGTTTCAGGAGAGCTGCAGACTCAGTGTCTGTCTTCTGCCAGGTTTATGAGATTAACAATTTCCATTCAGTGTGTGTGCTCAGACACATATGCACTCTGAATAAACAGATTGCCCACAGACTCTTCAGTGTCTTTTGCAAGTATCATCAAAATCAACTCAAAATCTCAAAATGGAGATTACACAAAGAGATGTTGTGACAATACTGAAGCAGGTTCAGTGGTCTGTCTGGTCCCCATACAGTGGTCTTATGTTCCTGAACAGCCCAGACACAAACAAGAACAAAACAAACTGTGGATTAAATATTTTGCCCTTCTTCAGGTAAAAGCTGATATGGACCTTAATCTTACTTGTATTTATGAAAGAATTAAAGCCATTTCAGTAATTTCACATTTCATTCAGTATCCATTTTCAGGTTAGCTATCAGGTAAAATCTGTTTTTCAGAGTAGGTTCTGTTAAAAGCCTCCATGAAAACCAGCACTATATCTTTACTGTTTAGATGGGCTTGGCTTATTCTTCTTGCTCAGACTGTAAAATAAAACAGGAGTTTACTGGGATGTAGTGCTGTATATATGTGGGGAGTTTATTATATCCTTTTAGCAATTTTTTAGTCCTAAATTATGTATAGACACTTCATCTTATTATGGCTCTTTGTAGGATTATGGCCCAGAGAGCCCTTGTTTTGAAAGAAATATATGGCGAGGAGGCAAGGCAAAATACTGGCTTAAATACTGTTAAGTGCCATTGAGTTCACCTCATTTGGCAATGTCTTTCAACAGCCCTGGCTGCAGTTTGTAGCAATAGTTATTAGTTATTACATTTCCTACAGTGTCTTAATGTATTATATTAATACAGTAATACATGTGAAGAAGACAAAGAAGGGCTCATTGGCAAAAAAAAAGATAGAGGTAGTAAGCAAGAGGAGAACTGGTCACAAACTGCTGGGTCACAAACTGGGGAGATGAAATTGCACACAAGGCAGAACTCCACTCGAAACAGAGCTGCTTGTAAGAGAAAAACCTACTGTAAGGACTAACATAAAACCAGACACCCAGACAGCATTACTTCATGGAGTCAGAAGTCCAGGAAAAGAGTTTGTATATCAAGTTTTCTTGTATGTACACCAAAATAAACCACAAGCAATTTTGTATAGATAATTTCTGGCTTCCTCTAGCATGCATGTTAATTACTGCAAGTGTTTTTAATTAATCAGAATTTTAAATATGGAAAACATGCTTTATGCAATAGTAATAGGGTTCTACAGAAGCTTAAGCTTTCAGCTACTCAAAGTTCAACATAAAAAGGTTGTGTTCCATTTTAATTTACTATTCAGGGCTTTGCTATAATTTTGTGCAAACAGGCAATGAGGGACCACTAAAATGCAAGTAGTCCTGCTGGCACAGCCCTGCAATGAATTTAACATAAAGGTCTGTTTCTCTAATGCTAATTTAGTGAGGCTATAAGCTGAAAGCAGAAACAGATTTAAATGAGATAATGGCAGAGGTTTACGCTGCTTTTATTTTCTGCTACGGAAGATCTGGGAAAATATTCCACCTAAGTGGTTGCATTTCACTCAATTTCCTGGATAAATTTTATTGAATATAATCCCACAAATTTAAAAGGAAATGCCAGAAAATTGAAATCAACAACAAACAGAAAACTGTAGAAAAACAAAATAAATCAAGTGAGGAAAGGTTTGGCATTTAATCCAGGGGCAAGGGAGAATTTGAGAAGGCAATAAGGCAAGTATGCTTCTTGACTGTTCTCACTAAAAGGATCTGGAGGAAAGAATGAACATTGTGATATCTGAGGTACGAAATCAATGCTATTGAGATGATATGAATTAATTTACCCTTTTCTTCCAGTAGCTGAATCAGTCTGTCTGCAATGTCTGCTGGATTCCTCTTGAAATGTTCATATTAAGAAGATTCTCATCTTCATACAAAATATATAGGCCTACTTTTATTTCTGTTTAAGTATGTCTGTATGTACCCATAATTGCTTCCCCTTTCTCCTGCGTGTTTCATACAGTTAATGTTTCCTGTAACTAAAGCAGGCACTCTTTAACTACTTGTCTGCACAAACTCTAGAAAAATAGTGATCTGAAGAATCTCTCTACACTTCACTGCAACTACATAACCATTACTATTAGCCTCAACTGCTACCCACTTCCGTAAGCTATTTTATCATAGGCAGATAATTTCATAGTTGCCTACAAGCAGCGCATAAGAAGCAGATTGTGACTTAACAGCAAATAACTATTCAACCAAAACACTAAAATTTGATGGCAATTACATGAACAGTAGTACATTACAAGGCAGCCAGCTATTACAAATTTAAAGCATAAACTGCTCCCCGCAGAATAGGTTTTGACACGTATATTAAATAATATTTTGAGAAGCTTTCTTTTTCTAGACTGACATAAAGACTAAAATCCAGGTAAAAAAAAATATATATTTCAAAACTCTAAACCTATAGGTCAGAACTGAGGTTATTGCCTGTCAAGTTTGATGTGCCCATTTATCTCATGTTAGTGTAAGAGCTATGGTCTGGTCTGATGGTACACAAGCAGGATGCAATTTCCTTGCTCCTATTTACTTGATTTCCTTTTGCTCAATTTAGGTATGAAACTGGGAGCTGAACCTACTGTCACTCAGGCGCTCTTACTGGTTGTGGAAATGAAACTACCTGTTTTAATGCTGTACCTGTAATACTTCACAGGCTGAAGTACTAAGAAAATTTTCTGCAGAAATTGCTCAGGGCAGAATCAAACTCTCACTTAGTACAGGGTCTTAATTTCACTCCTATGCAGGCAGTTGTGTGTGGTCTCTGGGATTTATGAAATTCAGTGATTGAAAACTCTGCTGGAGAGATTGCTCTGTGTGCTCCTGGACTGAAAATGAGGAGCATCCCTCATAACCAGGCCCACTAGAGAGCATCTATTCTCTGCTGCCTCTCATTATAGGTCACTCAATTATAAAAGACTTCTATCCTTGATTTCTTGCATCAGTTGTATTTTTATTGTATCAGTTGTAAGAAATTCTCTCTGCAAGTATATGATTTAGGATCTTCCCTCTGAAATGCTGACTTTAACTCGTTTGTATTTCTGAAACAATTTAGATGATATTCCTGGATGAAGGAACAATTTATCCTGCTCTTTTTTTCATGTCCCTTGTTGTTTTTTAATAGAAGAATTTCCAAATTTATCCTGCTCTTTTTTGCATGTCCCTTATTGTTTTTTAATAGAAGAATTTCCATGCCAAGTATTGATATTCTTCTATTCAGAAGGTCTCAACTTCATTTCCCACTATTTTTTTTAATATTAGTTACTATTGAGAAGTCACTGAGAATAAAATTAGCAAAATAAGAGTTGTATGACTTGAAAGCCATACAGCCTTCTCATTGCATGAACTATAGTGCAGAATAACTTTACATGTCTCAGAAATAAATTTGTATCTCAGCTTGTAGTAAGAGAAAGATTTCTTCTGTATGTGACAGAACTGTGAACATTTATATGAAAATTTATCAAGTCTGATAAAAGAGCAGATCAGTTTTCACTGTGGCTATGAATTAATTTACAAAGTTCCAGAAAGGTTCTATATTTTTCCCTTCTGCTCCAGAAAAATCAGTGTTTTGGGGTTTTTTAATTTGGTTGGTTGGTTTGTTGTTGTTGTTGTTGTTGTTTGGTTTTTGTTGGGGTTTGTTTTGGTTTTTTCTTATTTCTGCATTTAAAGGACAATTTTCTCCATTACAGAGGCACAGATTATAAAGAGGGTGCTCAGGGATGGTGGCAGTCACCAGCAGCTGCAAAACAAAGGAACTGACATTCATGAAAAGAGTCCTCAGACAGAAAACAAGAGAAATAGAAGAAACATTAAGGGAGAAGACAATACATAAAGGAGAATTTGAGACATGAAGAGAGATACCTTGAAGAAGAAGTCAAGATGCAGAAAGAACGGGTTAACAAACAGAGGTCAAACCAGAAACCTGAGCAACTAAAACTTTGTATGAGACATTTTGATAAAACCAAGATAAAAGTAGCTAAAAGTAAACCTTCTTTGAGGTTTTACTTTTTTATTTCATATCTACTTTTAGACAGAAAAAAATTGTTTCTTATGACTTCACTTTCTTTTGTCTAGGAAAATGAAAACTCTGAGCTAAGTTTTTCCTGGTATTGACCATTAATAATAATTAATAATTGTATATTCACTGGAAGGAGCACATGCTGCAGTCTTTCGAGCAGTAAAGGCAAGTGCAAATCTTTTTTCTTCACCCAGTCATCAATCTTCATGAAAACTGCAGAAGCTGGTATTTTTAAGACCTTCATTCTGTTATGGCTGAGGTTTCAGCTTACCAATGGGTTAAAGAATGGGTCATTAGATTTAGATGCTCACATAAACATACACATAGCTGAATCAAATAAGCCTTAAGAAATAAGACAAATTGGGTGGAACAAATCCCAGTGGAAGAAGAGCTGGGGTTATTGAGTGGAAAGGAGATGAATGAGGCAAGACAAAGAGAAAACTGACTTTGTCGTGGCTTCAGGACAAACGGTGAAAGAGGAGGTAAAATATATTGAGACAGTGTTTAATAGAAAGAGACCTGAGAAGAAGGCAGAAGAGACTGATTTATTGAAAAACAGGAGAGGAAGGGATAGGATGTGAAAAGGCTGTGTCTGACTGCTTCTGAAATAGGAAGGGGAAGAGGAAGCTCTGGTTCCCCAGTGATAGGCAATACGGAAAAAGAGGTTTGAAGGCAGAAGAGACCTCAGTAAACTGAAGGACGAGATAATGAGGAGAAAAGTGAGCATACGCAGCAGTGGAAAATACAGCAGTGCAACCTGACTGAAGTGACAGAAGGCAGTGGGCACAGGCAGCCAAGGACAGAGATGCGGATATGGGGAAAGGATAGGCTGACATAAGGATGAACTGTGTGAAGACAATTGGGTAATGGGCATTAGATCACTTCTGCCTTGCAACTGTGTGCCAGGGCATGAAGACGAAGGCTGGAAGGGGCTGGCAGGCCTACTCAGCTGTTCTGCGTCGTGGACACTGCCAAAGGGGCAGGTGGAGCATAACTGGTAAATGCTTTGTTCATGGGAGTAATATTGAATTATGTCTGGTAATTATACAGCAAGGGAACTGAAGATAATGATGTGCCTGTGCATCAGTGTCTCTGGGAGTATCAATTAATCATTTTTACCAGTCAAAGATGGTTGTGAACTCTCCAACAAGACATGGCTTCATTAAGAGCAGGCTGGTATCAGCACTGGGATGGGATCAGCATCTTTGATGAAACATGGATTGGTATTCCAAGGGATTGCCAGCCCCTACAAGCAAGGGAGCCAGCTGGCTTGGGGGCCTAGAAACTCTGAAACTGCTTCCAAAGGGCAGACACATCCCAGCAATCCAGACCTGGGAAGGGAGCAGACACTGAGCAAAATTAACACAATCATGAAAGTCACAGCTGCTGTTCAGGAGGTGGGCAGCACTGAGCCCAGTGAGCACCATACCAATTTCAGCCAGCAGCTGCCAGGGGTCATACTTCATTTCAGAAATCCCATGTGTTGGTATTTGCAGACTATCTTTTCAACTGAAATTCCATATTACAGGAAACATCAGAAAATGGTGTCTTTCCCACTCTGAATAAAATATATCTGTATTTCTAAGGTTTGGCCAACTTTGTTTGCCACGTACATTTGCTATTTGCAGGATCATAGGTTTCCAAGTCATAGTGAATAATTTAAAGTTTTTTGCACTTGGAAATTTGCGCGTCATTCTTCAACACACATCACTGATTTGATAATGGACATAAAATCTCTCTGGCATGACTTGAGTCTTCTCAAACGCAGTTCAGGTAAAGGGGAAGAGACCCTCTGCTGACTCTGTTCCATATCAGCAAAGGTGCAGAGCAGACAAATACAAACTGAGTCAATAAGCCACAAACATTCATCATTGATGTTTTTTGAGGGAATACTGGTTCAATTCAAGAGAAGTTTCAAAAATTTCAACCTATGATTTACTGCACTGTATTTCACCATCTGTAAATAGGAAACAGGCTTCTATACTCTGAGATGAAATCCCAATAATTTTAGTGTGTACATAGGCCAGAAGATGCCTATGGGTCTTTTCTTGGAGACAGCATGGAGGAGAAAAATTATTCTCTTTTGTTTGGATACAGCTTCACTAAAACCCAAGCTTTCTAAACACACAAAAGATGACACAAAATGAAAGAGTTACTTTTCTTCCAAAAGGTTTCTTCAGCTAATTTCTCCTCCCTCTTGCTATTTATGGTATCCCATTTCTTGACTTTCTCTATCATGTTCTCTGTGGTTACTGCAATGTCCTGTCCTTCACACAGTCAGAGGTTAGCCACAGTGACGTTACAGCAGCCTGCACGAGGACGATAAAAAGCAGATTTGCTTCTCTGTCAGCCACTGCTGAAATGCAGATTTTGGAAACTGTTTAAGATCATAGGGTTTGTTTCTTGCAGTGACAAGCTGGCAGGAGCTACTCTCCTTGTTACCTATCAGAAAGAAGTTAGCTTCCTTTAACATGATCTCTCCTTGCTGCTGTCTTAACTGTTCTTTCAGTATCTTTCTGACATAGACCAAGTCTAAAATGCCATCTTATCATGTCACATGTTGTCATTTAGAAAGAAATATTTCTCTTACAAGAAAAATAGCCTTCTTTATCTGGTTTTCGGATGTAAGCACAAAATACAGAAAAAATATTCAACCCTTGACTGTGAGTACTATGTAACTGTAAGGTTATCTTTACTAGTACCGTTACTGTCCCACATTTCAGGTATCTATAACATATAATCATCCTTCTAGATGTAAGCATTTTCCCTATATTATTTATGTGTTTAGTGTTATACATAGATGAGCTTTGAGACAAGGTTTTTATAGCAAGTTTCTGGTCTATGACAAAACAAAAATAATGACCAAGCCCTTTCTGAGCAAGAGACTGTAGAATCATGGCCATCTGGAAGAGATCATTTGCTGAAATAACCACTTTTATTTTCTGTCATGGGTTTCATGGTCAATTCTAATCTGCAGCTCTGGATTTCTTATATATAGAAGTGTTAAACATAGCAAAACAAATCAGTATTAACCAGTGGTTAGATAGCTCAGGGAAACACACAGTGCTGGACGCAGTCTTGACAATCTTGTTCAGTACACAGCCTTGGATGGGGTAACTTCCCAAGGAAGATATACTGGCAGGTCAGTCCAGAATGCTCTAAGAGAGGTCTGATGAGTATAACTGGACTAATGATAAAGACTTCTCAACTATAATTGGAAAAAAGTGTTCCACCTGCCACTGACTGCTGTTTTCTTCCTGTTCCCAAGCAGTGTGAATCTTGTAATCAATAAATAAATAGGACTGTATGGATCTTTTGTCTGCAAGAAGCACGTACAGCTGTGTGGGAAATGAAGGTGGAACAATATAAAACTCCCAGCTAAGTACGGCTAGAACATTTGAATAAACTGGGTTAAGCTCCCTCAAGAAAATCACAAGTTAACTACTAACGAGTCTGCAAAGCTGAACAGGGAGTAGGAGACCACACAAGCCAGTAACCACAAAACAGTGACTAATTCTGTGCAGTCGTGACACTCAATAAACAGCAGGTTAGAAGAGGATGCGCTGGCTAAATATAATATATTAGTGTCACAGCTGCCACTGTCTATATCGCTTTTCTCCTTGTTTTCTAGATGAGATTAACTGTATTATCTATAAATAGATCAGACTGTGCAAGTCCTTTACCTACAAATAGCACACACAGTTCTTCACAAAGCACCTTGCTCAGGCTGGTCTGAGCAAGAGGAAAGATGTGTTGTGTAATGCTGGAGACGATGCTGGTGACAGTTGGCGGTAGCTGAGGCTGAAATCTTCCATGCAGCCACAGACCTGCGACAGCAGTGGCACAAACTTCTTCCAGACTTTGCCATTATTGTTATTTTATGTTGATCTGCGTGAGATAAGTCTGCAGGTGAAATATATATCTATAAACCTTAGCATCTTATTTCCCTGGTTTCCAAGTGTGACCTTGATACTACTTCTAGTTTCTAGCCACTAGAAAACGCATTGCATAATCATATACCAAGACAAATGTATGCCCTCAAGTAATCAAACCTGCTGGAATAAAATGAAGTAGTTGAGAACACAGTGAGGATTTTCCAGCAGGGATAGAGAGCCACTCCCAGCAGTTGGCAAAAATCATCCAGAAGAAAATAAGTGTGTATTTATAATCTTGCATATATCTTTTCTATCAGCACTTTCTGTGATTCTTCTGCTTAGTTGGGTCTCATAGTCCTCTCCACACAAGATCCTGTAATCATTCTCTGATAGCCATTATTGTCAAAAATCATGAACCTCTTTAAAGCTAAGTTTCTTCCAAGCAATATTATTCCTTTTCCCAGAATCATTCAAGAGTCTCAGTTTACATTTCATGTTTCAAGAATGACTTTCTCCTTCATCAAAACAAGAGTGATATTTGCCTCTTCTCACAATTTGAAGCAATTCAGAAATCCATCCTCCCTCTCTCCTTCCTACCCTGTTCAATCCTCTTGCTCCCTTTCCCATGTTACAGAAGGCTGTATTCAGAGTCCAGTGGAACAAGGTAAGCAACTCCCAGCCAGAAGTAGTCTTAGAAGAAAGACTTTTGTACTCACCACCATGGTCAGCCAGGTTGTGCTCTTTCATGAAGAGAAACAATCCCCAGCCCTCCACACCCCTGCCTCGGGGCCCGGGGCAGCTGGGTGGTACAGTTCCATCAGACATGCAGCACATTCCTTCTGCCACAACAGCAGGCAGGATGTCAAGGTGCAAGATTCCTGGGCTTTGGTCACATGCATCTGACCAGGAAAAGACGGAGTTCCATCTCCCTGTCTGCTTCCTGCAGGAATGCTGAAAGGAGCTACAAATGCATTTGTACCAGTGTAAAATTCTCCCTAATCTTTGTCTCATTGGCATTATGCTGTGCTAGAAAAATATATTTATTTTACAATGTAATTCTAAAGGAAGTCAGGAGAAGTTTCCTGAAGAAATATAGATACTCCTTCATTTTAAAAATATGTAACAATAAGTTGTTACTCGTTGAAACAAGTACTTTTTCTAGATCAAAGTGCTGTCTATTTATATTACTAGTTTCATTATGATACAAAGAGAAGATACTCTGATCTAGAAAACAGATAAAATATCTCAACCATTACAAAGTAGCAAACTAAATTCATTATTTTTGAAATAAACACAGCTCTTTTATCATAGAATATGGCAGTAGTAGTAGTAGTACTTAAAATTTAGGGACCAAATAGTAGCTAAAATTTAGGGAACAAATACATTAAAGTAAAAACATCTTATGCTAAGTGGAAATACTGAAATTCAGAAGTGAATTTCTCCAACATTAGTTTTCATTTTATTACATTTTCCTGGGGAGTATCTACTGAAATTTTGAAGTCCACAAAAAGGGTTCTTTTGAGACATTTTACTGCCAAGCTGTTTTAATTATGCTTTCTGGCCAGTGCTGTCCCGGAATTTTACTTTACAGATCCTTTTGTGAAGTATCTCGTTCTGCATGGAAGTGGAGAAATCCTCATTCAGCTTTATAGCTGCAGTGAAATCAGCTGTGCCATACTGAGAGGTGAGGCATGTCTCTAGAAGCTCAACAGCATTTTTGCCTCCTAAAGGCAAATGATCAGTAGCAGCCCTTGTCTTGTGCCAAGTTCAAATCCAGGTGCTGGGGAGCCTCTACTACCTACAGACACTACTCTAGAAATGGTGAAGCTCCCAACCCTTGCTTCTAGAGAAGCTCTGCTCTGTACCATTTGAAGTATCCATTAGCACCCATCCAAGAGGGTGGATGACTTGTACTGGAAGTAAACTGAGGCATGAAGTAATTGTCCTTCTGAGGTGGTAAACATTATCCTGAAATCATGGAAGTCAAAAATATTAGTGTTCTCTTTGGAAGAGAGTTCTGAATTTGATATCCTTTGTAGCTGGACTGGAGAGGCTGTCTTCATATCTTCTCTAAGAAGTCTGAGTATCAGGGCACATGGCAGACAAGATGGAATTCAGGAGACCTACTCTTGCCTACTTGTATCTAATTTTCTACCTGGTCAATGTGGGATGTCAGGAAAGCAAACAAACTCCATGTATATCTGAGCTCTGAGGGGCTGTCTTCAGCTTGAGACAACTCAGACCCCTCACATGGGCAGTCTGGCTGACTGTCCCTTCAGCAGGGCAGCATTCTCAGTACAAAACATTTAAATTGAAACATTGTCATTTATTGATCCCCACATAGTTGCTTATAAACATTTTAGGCTGTACAGCAATCAATGTCCATGCTCCTGGAGGCCGTCATGTGGCCTCAGTGGTCCCAGATTCATAGGCGTGGAAGCAGAAAGCTGTGCCATTGCTTGTCATAGCCTGAAAAGCCTGAATTCATGGGTCAGAGTCCAGAGTTTCACACCTGTCTCACAGGGAAGACCAGAGATACTCAGTTCTGGGGACTCCTGGTCCATCTGCACATCCATACGAACAAAGAGTAGGGGAGCCCAGTGGCTTTAAGCTGTGGGCTATTTTTGGGAAAGGCAACCACAATCTCATCAGCCTTAGCAGCAGCTGAAGTAAACTGACATCCTTCCCCCATACAGAGAACTGTACCTCTGTGAAGGTTTTCAGTAGCCCTGTTTCTTTGACTGGATTATGTCTCTGATTTTTTTCTACATTTCGAGTAACTATGCTGACAAAACTAGTTTATGGTTTAAACCAAACCTCAGTCTAAGGCAAAAATACACTGAAGTAGTCCCAGGAGGTCAAGGAACTCATTCACTCAATTACAGAGTTACCAAAGGCTTTGTGTGTGGCTGCTCTTTTATCATTTTTGGGCAGGTTTTCCATCCTTCATAAAGATCACTGCAGCTTCTATTTAATGTAATGACCTTTAGAGAAACAAGGGCAGGATTTCACAAGGGCACAGAGGCACTCAGACCCTTAACCATTTTGGGAGAGTCATGCAAGAGACAAACTCACCAATCTGAAAGATAAAAGAGGAAGATGATGCAAGTAATATTAGCACAATAGCATTCACCAATTTATATCCTCAGGACCACGTTAATGCAATAAGTAGCATTTTCACCAACTCATGGTGGGTATTATCCCCACTATGAGAAAAGAAAACTAGGAAGAGAATCACAAAAAGAGCTGAAAGGATCTTTTCTACAAGGATTCTGCAGAAAAAAAAAGACGGATACCTTGACGTTTTATTCCCAGCTAGTGTACCACTAGTTCTGGATTTGATGATATTTAAAATAGCATTGTGTCATGTTCCACTATGATGTCGCTTAATGACATCAGTCACGATGTGAGAGGCTCTGCGTAAATGCAGCAGAATTAGACCAGCAATTCAAACATCTCGCTTGGATCCACGAAATTTTCTTTCAGTTAATTTCTCATTCACATGGCAATTGTATTTTCATGCCATTTCATGTCAGAGAACATGAAAAACAAAGGCACAAACTTAAGACAGTCAATGATTCTTTATATAGCTGATAATAATTGTACATTGGATCAGGGATCTATCACACTGCTTCCATACCTACATAATTTACCGTTTACCTATTTGCGTCAAGAATTACTGACTTTCAGTTCATGACATCTCTGTTGCATTTACCAGTGTAAAAAGATGAAAACATTACTGAGACCGAGATGGTTCCTGACACTTGGAGTATTTGCTGTGGTAGGAACTACAGTAATACAACTCCAGAGTCACCCTGTTGGTATTCCAGTTTTCCAAAGCCAAAGTATGAGTCATACTTCCTGCTGTCAACAGTGCATTGGTCATCCACGGGGATTTGCCCTCACAAGAGTGAGAGCTGGCTTTGTTACCTGACTTCCTGCTGGGAGACAACACTGTCTGAGGAACCAAAAGTCTGCTGAAGAATGCCCTCTTCAGTGTCTCTAGCCCTGGCCCTGGTCAAGTCCCTGGCACCGCAGCACTGGTCTTGTTTTTGTGCCCTGAGAGGCAGAGAGTTGATGCAATTCATGCTACAGTCGCTTCCGCTCCTGGGTGAGGTTTTACTGACTTGGGCTTCATCTACAGCTTATGTTGACAGGAGCTGACTTAAAAAAGGATTAAATATAGTTGTGCCTTGGTGTGACTATTCACACATATAAGGAAGGTGATGGAAAATAAATGAAGAGTGTATTATGGTTTTTTTTACTTTGTAATGTATTTAAAAGCTATCTCCCACTGCTGTTTTCTTTTTCCAAATTTGGCTAGAAGCTGGGACCTAATTCTCCACTTCTTTGCATTTAACCGGGAAAAAATGCTGCTGTCACAAGTTCGGTTTCTGCAACTCCCAGTTTTTAAGTATGTAAGTACAAGGGTATCGCTGAGAATCAGACCTAGACAGCAAGATTTTTAGCTGAAGTCAAACGAGCTCTTCTGATTTACCCAAAATGATTACCCCAATTTGGTCTTTACTCAAAGCTTAATGTGCTTCGTGTTTGAACTTCCCAAAGAAATCTGACAGTAGCTGACTGACAAGCCCACAGCTGCATAACAAAGCAGCTTGCACTTTTCATTTGAAATCATATGTAGTTAAGAAAAGCAAGTTCTTCATTCATATGAGCGATCCAACAGAGGCATAGAGAAGATAATACAAAGAAAATCATGGATAGCTTTTGCCACATGTCCATTTAACTGTCACTTGAAGACAGAATCACTTAATTATCACTACAGTGATTATTGATTAATGCTAAATATTTTAATTTCAGCTTTTTGGATGGTTTTGATGGTCTTTGTCAATTGTGATTAATCAGATATTTGCTCCAAAATACTAGATACCAATTAACTCAATGCTTCCTGTTCATAAACACCTTTCTTCCCTGTCAGTGTTCACAAATCCTACTTAAATAAAGCTTCACCACTGTATTATACGTAAAGATTCTCAAAAATGATTTGTCTGCATGCAAGAAAGCTCCATAATTTCTCAGATAAAGAGTAGGCTTCAATTAAACCTCACATATACGAGCATTTTTCATGGCTTTACTTGATCTTGTCCCATTTTGTTTCTCCAGCTGGGGGTGAGGTGCTGTCTGAGAACCTCCAAGTACCTCACTATGAGTTGCCTAAAAATGCAAGATGACTACAGAATGATGCAGGCTTTCTCCAAGAGGTTAAAAACATGCAAATAGCATCTAAAACACTGATATCACGAAAATCCCAGACAGCCCATCTCTTTGGCAAAGACAGACTCTGTAAGCAGGGAAGTCACAGAGGTTAGGAGTTTGAGTGATTTCAAATGAATGTGTCCAGCCAGCCACACTACACTTTAAAGACAAAAATGGTATATTAAAAAAGCAAGGCTGTTTACAACTTCAGAGCATTTTAGAAAATAAGCTCTAGTGAACAAGCAAATCAAGACAATTTGTTTTGCTGCAAGAGCTACTATGAAACAGATTTCAAAATTTCTGATTCTAATACAATGAAAGAGCCTGGTGAACTCAGCAAGACAATGAAATTCTTAAGAATGAAGGAGACTTGAACAAATGGATGTGCTTGTAAATGCTGTATAATGTTTGAGATACAGTCAGCTCCCTGATTATAGGAACGCTTCACTCTGATGACAGAAGGCTTGCTGATCATCAACTTGTCACAAAGATGCAATTTTAAAACTTAAACCAAATATGGATTTTTTTTTTTTTAATCCAGAGTCTTATAGACCTCCTTCTTGAATGTAAACAAAAGACTTTAAAATGCTGCTATCACGGATTGTGCATAGAAATACTTACAGGGGTGAAGCAGCACCCAAAAGGCTTTATAAAAGAAGGAGCTCTTTGGTATATATAAATACAATACTATAAAAGAGGATTTCTCCATGTGGAATAGCACACCCAGAATATGAAGAAGAAAACTTGAACATTTTAGCTATCAATGCTAAGTGCGTCCTATTTCGGAGAAATTATTTTCTGAGTCATTTTCAAATTGATCAAAATTATCTACAAAAATCATCTGCCTTATCCTGGAGGAGAAACAAGTCAAAAAACTAAACAAAAGTCATTGTGTATAAATTAAGACATTAATTAGAGCCCTTTGTGGTAGCTCAAGCAGGTGAAATTATCTGGTAAAATTCAGAAACTTCTTGCCCCTCTCTCACCAAAACAAGCAAACAAAGCCAACAGCAAAAGTGAATATTTCAGAAGAGTTTTCAACGCTCAAGATTAAAACACAGTAACTGAGAATGTGTGAAAGGAGAGAGGATAGGATGGAACACCCAGTGGCAGCACATTTCAAACATGTTAGTGCCATGTGTATGAGAACCTTTGGAGGATGGCGCATTAGAAGGCAATTACGACTGGATCATAAAACGGCAAACTAACTCTCATTATACCAATTACAAGATTTTTACCCCAAAACTCTGGCACCCATGAAATATCACCTGGTAATTAAAACTATATTTACTAATTGGTCGCATAAGAGACAAGCTACTGAGTTAAAAAGAAAAAGAAAAAGAAAAAGAAAAAGAAAAAGAAAAAGAAAAAGAAAAAGAAAAAGAAAAAGAAAAAGAAAAAGAAAAAGAAAAAGAAAAAGAAAAAGAAAAAGAAAAAAGAATCAGAACTCAGAAATGTATCTTAATTAGAAGGAAAATAAATTTTTTTTCATATCTTCATTGAAAGAGACTGTAGCAAACAGATGATTTCTTGCCAGGAGGAAGGGGGAAGGCTGGGGAAGGAGAAAGGGGGCCGTTCAATATAAATGTATACTGCTTGCTTATGTTATTTATAATATTTCCAGACAAGAGACAAACTAGGCTAGCTGCATTAGAAAGTCTAATGCAAAGGCTGAAGTTTCCATGATCAAGATTATGTCTAGAATATATGATTCATAGCTGGTTTTAAAAGACAAACTGCATAAAAACTATTAAGTTATTTAGTCTAGACTGTAAATATGAAATAACAGCAGAAGACTGAGATGAGATCATGCACATGATAAATACTTGCTCCAAAACTAACTGTCAGGCAGAATTCAGTAACTGTCTAGTTTACAGAATGTGTATTTCCCTATTGTTATCTCACAAAATACGTAATATTGCCCCAGATGTCTATATGAAATGCAAAACAGTCTGGTTTTCCTTCATACATACAATATGGGAATACTAGATGGTAAAAATATTTTGAAAATCCATCTTGAAAGCAATAAAAAATTGTTAGAGACAGAACTTGAACAGGACTTATAGACATGTGTATTGGGATTCAGTCCATTCAGAAGATTTAAGATGGGCATGAGGAAGCTACTCTTGCTGCCGCTCTTTGTAGGAAAAAAAAAAGGCAATCTAGAAACCATGGACCCAAGGAACAGCTCCCATTATATATCACTGGGAAAAAAATTGTTAGTGAAGTATCTAATAATGGAAGACTTGACATATTCTGTGAGAGTAGTGCCAAGCAGATTCTCCAAAATGGGCAAAAGGGGTGATGTACCTTGCAAAGGAAAGATGACACAGCAGAAGGACGGAGCTTATGGAGAAGATTTGATACAGAGGCTACAATCTTTTAAAAAGAAAAGAAGCAAAGAACAACCCAAGGAAAAAATAATTGAATTGGGTAGTTCTCCTTCTCTAATCTCCTATACTGCCTTCCTTCCAAAGCATTTTCACCTCCTCCATACTAGCAAATATTCAGCTCCACAGTAAAAGCTACTGGAAAAGGTTAACCATTCATAAAACTTGAAAACAGAGGACAGCTACGCTCAGTATGCAGTTATGTATTCTTAGTCATGTAGAAAGCTGTCTTAATGGCTACCACAGTAACTGCAATGGAAATGTTTTTTTTACAAATGGATAAAAATAAATATTCTGAATTTTGAAGACATTGTTTTAATTTTTTTTACAAAAACTATTTTCTTGGTTTTTCTGTTTCTTTTTCATACTCAAGAGCTTTCATTTACAGAGGACAAATAGTTTATCTGCAAAGACATGCAAAGGAAAATGAGTTTAGTGGGACAGATCAAAACCAACTTCTTTCCTTCAGCATCTTGGCTACTCAGATTACTTTAGGACAGTTATCACATGGGTGGAACGGTTCAGAGGCACAACATCCTTATTTATCCTGATGCTTGAAGGTGAAAATTGCAGTGCCATATATGCGTTCAAAGCATTAAAGTATAGATCAAGTCAGTGAAAGCTCTTAATTATTTAAGAAATGGAGATGACAGATGAAAATAAGGAAGAAAACACAGCCTGGTCAGAAAGCCTGACATATGTCAGGAAAAAAAGCACTCCAATTTCTGTCATTGGAATAAGAGCAGACATGAGCAGAAGCTGTTTGTACCACATCCAGACTTTCTACCTGTAAATTTGCTTTGCAGAGGCATGAAGAGGAATTAAAATAGGTGAGGGAGGCACCCTTGCACTGCAGCTCTGGTCCTTGATCCTAGGATTACTGCAAAATCTTGTCATCAGTGAAACTAGGAATTTAGTTTTCTACACAAGAACAAACTGCACTGGGAATGACACGATTCCAATCAATATTGATGTACCTTTCCAAATATCTCCTGTTTTTACAGTCGACAAATTAAGCATCAATGCCAGCTTTTAGATGTCTCTTTTCATACCTAAAGAAACCAAGAAGAAAAAAATAGTGATACAATGTGGGACTAGATAACTAAACATTTACCAATTTCAGACAGTTTCCATGTCTTGAAGTATTTTTTGTTTCAAAGCAAGGATGAAAAAGCAGTAATAATGGTAAGACAAAAAAATGCAGTTCTGTCCAATAAGCAGTGAAAAATTAAACGGGAAATAGTTTACGTTCTCTCTTTTGCAGTTTCGTTCTGTTCAGACAAGGCTAAATAACCCTGACACTAAGACTCCAAACTATATTTGTGAGATCAAGTTTCCATTCCCAGCCTCTGCTGAAGAACTGCTGTATCATCTCAAGCCAGGCTTTTTCCCTTTTTGTGGCCTCAATTTCCATCAGTACACAAGGGGTAGTATGACAGTCATACTCAGCTTCGTACAATTTATTACATTTTAAATTGTAAGGCAGACAATGAATCTTGCTGCTTGTTCATGTAGACACAAAAACAATCCTATTTTTGTCTTGCAGCTATTCCAAGGGTTTTGTTGTTGGCTGTGCCTCTGAATTTGAGCTTAGAGCCTGCACTGCAAGTGCCGATATATCGGGATTCAAGGTGATCTCACAGCCTGTATAGAACCAGGTGATATCCACAGTCATATGAAAAAACTCTGCCCCTCTCACACACATGCATGCTAAGCCACCTGTCTGCACTGGTCTGGCAGTCAAAGGAAGTTCAGAAAAAGCTGCTGAGAAATTCTTGTGGTATTATCTGAACCATATCTTGTGAAAGATTCATTTCAGTAATTCTGTTACAACCATGAGGAGTTACAGGTGCATGAACTGCAAGTCGCCTACCATACAGCCTCTGAAAAACAAGAAAGGAATTGAAAAGGTTTACAACATCACTGTTCTGCGGTTGTAGTGCATTCTCCACCTGAGTGCAGGACTGATTTACTTCAAGCAATCAAAAACATTCTCCGGAGTCATGGAAATAGCATGTCTCCCATGCAGGGGATCCAAACAAGAAAAACGGCTGTGGAAAATTGCTGCAAACAGCAAGCCAGCCTCTTTTCCTCGTATGTTGTATTACGTGGCATAACACTGCAAACTATGCTTTGAAGAACAAATCTGCCCTGCCAGCTGGACGGTGCCAGCATCTTTCTTGCCCAGCTCTACTATTCTAATGATCAGTGACAGGATCTAGTGTCATTATCACTCTTCCACTCTGTCATCCTTCAACTCTTGGGCTGAAGACCGTCCATCAGTATCCCTCAAAAAACCTACCGGTAATGCTGTTCTACGCTTGTTCTTGATATAGAGAAATGAACTGAAGTCTTAGAAATATCTAGAATAATCTATAATTAATTCAGCACTGACCTCCCAGCTACTCTCCGATGCAGAGTTAAGAATAGAAGACATTTTCACAGCACTGCTTCGAGACTATTGTTTGACAGGAGGCTGTTTATAGGACTGTTATTAGATCTAATATTAAAGATGAAGGCGAAAAATATCTTTTGTCCAATAAATGGTCAAAAATAAGCAGAAAACATTTTAAATTCTTTTTTTCCTGCAGTTCCTTTCTGTTCAGAAAAGGCTGAATGACCTTGACAGCAAGGCTTCAGACCATACGTGTGAGATCAGGTTTCCATTCCCAGCCTCTGTTGAAGAATTGTAAGACTTAAGAAGCCTCTGCTGTTGCACAAGGATTGAATTTCATTAACCTGAAACAAACAACCCAGGGTTCAGAATGCTGCAAAATAGATCAAAAGGTTAATTCTTCCTTTGATGGAACAAGAAAGAGCTTTTAATACTTCAGCATGCCCACAATACTGACAGTAATAGGGGATTGTGTGTTTGTCAGTCGCAGGCTGAAAGGTGATAGCATTAGTCACTTAGAGGAGATCTGGGCCTGAATCCTGCCGGGTGACAAACATGTGATAAAGCACTTTCACTGACAAACAGCAGAATGCATAAAACACATGAAGATTTCATTGCCAGAGCACAATATTCTCTAATGGAAACAATGGCCCTCTGAAAGCAGCTTTGTTCTCAGAAAAACAGCCCCACTGGGTTTTGGTTACTATGCTGGTGCTCCATCAGTGTCTACAAGATTTCATCCCATGCAGCCAAAACCTGATTACAAACCCTCTTCTTCCTTGTACATCTTTACCTTTTTCCCTTTTTTGGGTGGGAGAGGGGGTGCAAAGATGCCAGATTTTTTTCTAAGACTGTCTATTAGCTCTAGATATTTTCTCAAGGAGCTTTTGTCCAAGTTGTAGAAACAGTTTCTGAACTTGAAAGACCTTCAGTTCATCTCTTACCCACAAGGTAACATAACAGTCTCCTACTGGAATAAAGGCTGGACAAAGCATTCTTTTCATTTTGGGTTATTTTCTACAAACATACTGATGTTTGGGGTTTTTTCATGGGTAACTGGGACTTTCAGAATTGTCAAGCTAGTTATATTTCTGCTTTTTTTTTCCCCTTAAAGATGAAAATATTAAAGGTTTCTGTGTTCCCAGAGAGAAAGCTTAGGTTCCAATACATGAAGCTGAAGCAGAGTATTTTGTTCTGTCTCAACACAATGTCGAACCACAACTCCCTAGACTGGCATATGCTTCATGCCCACACTCTCCCCTGGAGGCTGAGCTCTCCTTCAGCTTACACCTTCTGTGAGGCACAGTGACCTCCCTTCTTGCTCTTTTCCGTAGTGCAGGTACCATCAAGTTTGACAGACAAATCCAGGGACTGAAAATAGCTCTCTAAATCCATTTTATTGCTTGAAAAAATGTTCAGCCGTTTGATCTTTTCCCCCTCAATGAAAGCTGTCTGCAAAAAGAACCTCTTAGCAAATCTGTTCAGCTGAAATCTCTTTCTCCATCAGGCGTTTCCTTTAGATTTTCTGTTTGAGTCCGAGATTTTTTTTTTTTAATTTTTATTTCTAGCAAAATATATTTTTTTTTATTTCCACCCTGTTTAGAGATGGGCCTTTACTGCTAAGGTGTCACAACAGCTGGGGAACAGGACAGGACAGGACAGGACAGGACAGGGCAGGACAGGAGAGAAAGGGAATTCTGCTTTACCAATGCATCAAGCTATTTTCACACAGAATATTTAGATCTCACTTCCTAGTTTGGAAACCAACTTGTAAGCTTCCACTGGGGTTATGGAAAAAAATGCTTCTGTGCTTAACGCCTGGTACATGTGGCTGCTCCTCCTCCGCTATATCCCAAAGATCCTCCACTTGAACATGTATGTGATATCACATACTGGGAACTGTAGTCTTTGCAAACTGCCCTTCATAAACACAGTCAATGTTGCCATCTGCTTTATTTTTTAAAAGCACTAATTCTTGCAATGTAAAATATTAGTGCGCCTGCTGTTCACAAGTCTGGAAAAGGTAGAGGAAAGGGAAGTTCTTAGATAATAGCTTCCCACACCATCATTTTTTTGAGACTTTAAATGGCTGGTACTATCATGCAAAGAGAGATGGTATCTGCATTCATCTTCAGATACATCTGAATGATCTTCGCCTATAAAGTGAGACAAAGATTTCCACTATTTAGGCTGTTGGCAAAACCAACTCCAGCATTTACTGTAACAAAATCCCAAGCTTTTTGCAGCTTCCTGATGACACTGTAACAGATATGCTGTTTCTGAAAGAACTGTGATCTTCAGGATGATATTCCCACTCACTGCTGAATCTGGTTTGTAGGAGACTCTAGCACAACATTTTGAAAACAAATCCAGTCCTTTAGGGAAAAAGACTTCGTCAATCTCCTTCATCTTTTACCATCAACTATGAGGGATTTTCCCTCTCTTTCAGCATAACTTAGTCAGATACTTTATCTCAGCTCTCAGTCCAGATTCAAAGAAAGGAAAACAACTAGGAATCTAGTTGCAACCTCACTGCAGAAATGCTGTACGTCAAAGAATACACTGACTTCTATTAGGGAGAAAGAGATCTGAAAAAGAGGATTGTGGGTTTGTTTCGTTGGTAGCAGATGACAGTTTTCATTCAACCTGATATTTTAAAGTATATAAAACAACAAGTTATCCTCCATCAGAATAATTTTTAAACAATTACATCAACCCACTGGATCCCTTAAATCCCATAGTAGGAAAATGTAATTTAGGAAATAACACAACTCTAGCTGAGGATACATATATAGCCAAGAACAGGCAATGAGAGCCTTTGCCATTTTAGTCAAAATATTGACTCTGCAGGTGCTGCTCTGCACAAAATAGGACCTGGTTCCGAAATTAAAGGATCTGTCTGGTGCATGAGCTTTAACTCTGGCAAGGGAATCAAAGGTAGATAATACCCTTTGTAGCTTTAAACTCCAGAGTGAGCAGAGGTCAGCTTCTGTTCAAAAAGCTTCAGGGCATTCTGTCCACAGATTCCTTTCAAACCATTCTTCTAACCTGGGACTGATGGACTGCACTGGGTCCTATTTCCCCCCATTACTATCTTCAATATATCCTTCAAGCCAAAGGCAGCAATCAGAAAATCAGTCCATTGAGTTCATTCAAGCAACGACAGCACAGGAACTGGTTGTGAGGCTGGTGTGGAGGGCATATCCATGGCACTCCTCCCGTTCAAAGGGATCATGTTGGGGACTGATAATCTGGCCCTTCATTTTAAGGTGTAATTCACTTTTGAAATTCAGTATTTCCCAGTGGAAAGATTTCTTACCTAGATCAACCTTCACACTCCTGGCAACAAACAAACGGGGATCAGCAGAGCTTCTTACCATGAGAAGGGCTTCGCTCAAGCAAAGTGTCTGATCGTGCCCCAAGGTGTGCTGGACACCTCACAGCACTGACCCTGTGCCCCAGAGGCTTCCGCTGTACACCACATCAGGTACAGCAAAGAGGCAAGAAGCAGTGGGGGGGAAATAAAACAGGAAACAACAGGAATCCAAGAGCAACACTTCAGATGGGATGTGGGCACAGCAGGGCTCGTTGTTCCTAATGAACCACAACAGAACTCTGGTTGCCTCCTGTTTGTGGAAGATTCTGTTCTTCTGGAGAGATTTGAGCATGGCGAGTGACAACGGGAAGGTATTCTTGCCATGCTGAGTATACAGCCATCCCACTGACTCTTGTATTGCACAGAGATACGTCCATGTTTAAAATTAGCTGCACTGGGTACAGTGTGCAATATTGATCTCACAGAGTGGAGGTCGGAATGGGAGCAAAATCCAGCTAAGGAGCTGACAAAAATGAGCTTATGCTGGGCTCCGTGCTGCACTGAACCAATGGCAAAATGAGGCAGTTCAAATCTAGCTGGGATGCATCTCTGAACAAGCCACTAGTTTGAGGGCAGAGTAGACATATCCTGGCTGAGGTACACCCAATAGACAAAGAGACTTTACCTCCTCCCCCTCTCACACACAGATGCACATGTGATTTGACATATTTCCATCTTCCTTCCACAGCTCCTCCTGGGTCAATCCACACCACTTGCCCCACAAGGTCGAGTTCTGGCAGAAGTATGACTAAAAAATTCTTTTCTTTCCAGAGAGGTCTCTCTGCAATCGTGGACCCTCATGTGTTGTGGGTTTTTTTATCTTAGTACGTTTTATTAGGTGGAGAACAAAGCCGTACCTCTTCCAGTTTCAGGGTTAGTACAATTATTGTTATCAACTGGGGATCTCTGCATCACAGTCTGTTGAGGGCTATGTACATACCCTTACAAACTTATTAAAGGGGATCTCACATAAAACGTGGGGTACTGTTATTCTTGGAGAGTTTATTTGTTCAAGGAGAGTCATCATCAGGAGGAGAAACCCTTAATGCCTGGGAGCTCCTAATGCCCTTCAGTTCTTCAAGCCAGGGTAACAGGTTATTTCTCCAACCCTAAATATGCACAATGGCAAATATTCAAGTAATGTCATCATTAATCTGAGTGGACTGTGGGGAAAAAAATTCTTGTGCCAACACCTAGGTACCTAGTGTCAGACATTAAATCTATTTGAAAGGCTTCTACATAAAAATAGCCAGACTTCCATGCAGCAGAATTCTCAAAATTTGAATGTAAGGGGCTCAGCATTAGTTTCTGGCTTGGCAAATATTGACCTCAGATTGAAAACTCAGAGGCAGAATCAAAAGCAAGAGTGCAGTATTCACGACTTGCTGATGAAGTATTCACATCTGGATATTCCCTCCGGACTACAGCATACACAGTAAAAGTGTTCTCTCAGACTCCCAAGCAATAAGACTACAGGCCCATTAAACCTGCAGGGGTTTGAAGGACAATGTCAAAGAAACATAAAAATTACAAGCCCTGTTAATTAAAATCCTGCGTATATGTCTGCCAAAGAAGGGATTATTTTCTTTGACTCATCCAGTTTTAAAATGGATGAGAAGATCCCATTTTATTGCAAAGGAGCTCTAATTAATGTTCATTTACAGCTCTGGGGAGCTAATTCCAATTCTGAGCTGCATATACTGAGTTGCACCATCAACCCAAAACCAGCAAAAGATATATGAGCTGAAGAACAGCTATGTCTCTTTCTGTGATATTCCCCTCTGTTACTCTTTGTCCTTCCTTTTTGATACTATCTGTAAGAAAACAGGATTTATTTAGCAGTTCATCTGCTCCTGCTGCATAATCCTCTGCAGCACACTGCTGGCAGTTGCAGGGATAATTATGTGACCAGGAAGGTTCTGGCAGCGGGTAGCACCCAGTGGCAGGAATGAATGAATTTGAAAAGATTAGCTTATTTCCATGAGCAGTCCTTTGAGAAAGACAGAGGAATGCTGAGAAATCAGTAGGAAGGGATGTCTTTCCAATAAAAACACAGAATTTGCAGACAGTACCCCAAATCCGTCTACCCAGCACTGTCATAGCACTTTGACCAAGGGTGTTCTGTTTCCATCTCAAGACAGGGCTTGTAAGTTGGGCACTGCTAAAACATTTTCAGATCCATGGAACTAGGTTTAAATGTTATTAAACACAGAAGACAGTTGAATTCCTTAACAGAATATGCTTTCAACAGGGCTCAGTGTTTTCTTAAAGGGTTTTTGTATGGTAATGTGACATTTCACAGCCTACATGTAGGCAATTATCTTTGAAAGAAAAATGACCATTTTTTTATTTTTTTTGAGAAGAGCCTTTGATTATAACACATTTCTTAGGGAGCTGATATGCAAGGACAGAATGTGGATACAAAGCTGATTCAAGATCTGAAGCTGTTACTAAAGGTACTGGGCTTGAGGAGGCCTTAGCAAGGGGCATTCAGGCAACATCAGGCTCTGGCACCAACTGGTACCAGTGTGGTCTGTTGTGCCCGTAAATTATTTTGCAGTATCTCCCACGTCTTCCACAACTAGATTGCTGTGTTTCAACAGGATTCCAAATAAATGACAGAAAAGAATAATTACAAGGCTTGTTGTTGCTGCTTAGCATCTCAAAATTGTTTGGACTGTTGTGTAAATGGGACATGTAGAATTAAATATAATACCTGCTTGTATTGGTTTGAGTGCAAATTCACTAATAATTCTTACTGTTCTCAGAAGGCATTATTCCTTGCTCCTAGAGCAGTGAAGTCAGTGGAGTTTTTACCACAACTATACTGGGAACAGGAAGAGGTCTTTCAGATAGAGGCTTAGAAGCTGCAGTCTAAAACAGACATATCATCTCCATCCACGTAGCACCTTTGCTGTGTGAGCAGAAACGTTTCTTTTGCTTTTGCTCACAACCAGCACCAAAAGTTTCCCTGGCTGTGATGCGTACAGCATTTCTGTGCACTGTGTGCCTGGTGTCATCCCCTGCTCAGGACACAGGAGTTAGGTAGCATTCCCAGATCACAAACACCCGACTGAACAAGACTTCAGGATGCTTGGTAATCCGCAAGCCAGGAACATGCAGCCTGTATTCACAACCATTCCCACCAAACCCATTTGGTTTTCCACCTACATTCTTTCTGTTATAATTTGAAATTCATCTACAGTTCCACAGTTACACCAACAAAAGAATAAATTTAGGTCCCTTCAAACACTTCCTTTAACCACTCCTTCCTTCCATACTCTCCCTCACACATGACAGTCATACATTTATGAGTTTATGGTTGAAAGTGCTCACCACAGGGATAAATAATGAGGCAGGAAGACAGGTTGGGCAGCAAACTGAAAAACCACAAATGTAAATGTCTTCAGGATTCAACATTTCAGTGTGTGTGCTGAATGTCAGTACTTTTGAAGGAATGTTTTATCCATCTGCTTCCCTTGGTGTATAGTCCAGGAGATTTGAAAAATAACAGAGGCTTCGTTTAACAGCATAAAAAACAGCAACCTGGGCTTTAGGCTAGGACTGCATAAACGTAAATTGCAACCAGTCCTTTGTAAATTAGAGGGGACAAAGAGAATAAAAATACCAAAACCATTTTTTTAAAAGGAGTTATTTTTCATTCAGACTGAAAATACAACCAGATTTTGGGCAGCTTCATTCACAAGCCTTTGCTTGTAAGTAATAAATAGAGTCAATTACAGTAACATATTCATTTCTTCTTCTTCTACATTGTGTTTCCTGGATTTTGTCTTTCTTAGGCCTGGAGATAAAATATGAGCCAGAGAACAAACAGTACCACTCCTCCTCTGTCAAGAAAGTAATCTATTCAGCTTTGTTATGGAATAGTTTGCTTCTTCCTGTGTATCTGAAGAGCAACCAGGTTGACAGAACAAGGACTTCAGCGGGGAGCAGTAGGCTGCTTACACAATTTCCCATTACCAGACAGTCTGTCAGAGCAGTGAAGTGTTTATTCTACTGGAAAGCCAGTTGGTGTGATGTTGCTTAAGCCTTCTAGCTGAATCACCTCTAACAGAAGAAATCTATTCTCTCAACCGCTTTGGGGTTTTGGTCTGTTTTTTGAAAGAAATGAGTCAATAGCTTCATACTGCTACACATCTCTTCCAAATACCTTGTTAGCCAGTTTGAACCAAATTCATCAGAGGGGGTAGATTCCTCACTAATGTTGTGGAAGTAGGCAGACAGGTATGAAAATGCAGGAATGCCCCTGCTGGGATATGGAAGCAAGTAGCAACTCTTCAAACACCAAAGGATCTACAGGAGAGACCTACCCCAAGACAAAAATCTCTGGGAAACCAGGTTTTATTGGTTCAGCTGCTGCTGGAAACATTTATTTGAGCTTTTAATGTCAAATGAGAGAAAAAAAGGCTGTTAATGATTCCTGTTATTGCAAGAAACCTATAATATAGCCTTCTCCTAAACTGATCATGATCCATTGTAAAACAACTTGTGTTTCTTTTCCCACAATTTTATTTAAAAGGCTGTCCCAGAATGTCACTGATCTGACTGTCAGAAGCCTGAAAATTAGAAAGAAGTTCAGTATTTCTTGGCTCTGCTCTAAAGCCAACATTGCCCTTCACCTGGAAGACCTCTTCTCTCCCACCTGCCTTCCCCAGACTCCACTGTGAATTTCCAGCACCTCTGCCCTCTTACCCTTGGTTTACCAAGCCTAAACCAGCCAAATTAAGTTAACTCACTTTGTATTAAAAGCTCTCTGTTCCCATCATCATCTGTTCTGCTTTAGTTCTCATTTCCTGAACGTGCTTACTCAGATGTCTATGAGCAATGCCTTGTATCTTACTGTTAGTAATGAGCAATGCCTTGTATCTTACTGTTACTACTTAATTTCTTCTTTCACTTGCTTGAGAAAAGTTCTAAGATTAAATTTACTTTTTTATGATTGTATTGCACTGACAGCTCACATATATCCTGCTTCTTTCTTCCCCTTTGTAATTTTAAACTGAGGAATTCTGAGTATGTCCCAAAATTTCTGTTTATTAATTCTATGTATGATCTTAATACTTTGAAATATTAAAAACCAACCTGTTACTCAGACTCAGATTCTTAAGGTCATTTGATTCTTTCGGTACCACATCCCAGTTTGTCATCTGATGGTATCTCCCTACTTTGGGCAGGTCATAATTTCATCAGCATAATTTTGGTTTTGTGTCATTATTGTAAGAAAAAACATAAATTGGATTTGTCTCAGAACGCATCCTTCAGAAGCCCCATCACTAATTCCCCTCTAAACTGGTTCTTTCATCACAGTAACTTTTTATCACCATTGTAATGGAAATACAGTTCAGTTAATCAATCTCCTCCTCTTGCAAATTTTTGCATATTCAAAAATTTTTGCCCTTTTCAGAGTTTCCATTTCATTCCATGACAAATTACTCCTATATATTAACATTGACAAAAATTCCAATCAGTATCTTGGACCTACATCACTCACGCTGGCCAGTTTAACATTGATAAGACCCAGCACAATCTCCTTGCCAGCCACAGATGATAATTAAAATTTTTCACTTCCACAGCCACTGATTGTGCAGTACAGGTGAAGTGGACCCTAAGGCTTGCATTCGATGGCCGTGATTGCTGTTGGGGGGAAGCATTTCCGTCTGACCACTTTTTCTCCTTAGTTTCTTTACTGTCTTATCTAACTTCCAGCCATCTCTTCAGGGGAACTGAAAGCTGTGAGATCATGATGTTAATGTTAGACAGCCTAGAATGGAGGGACATGCACGGAATACCAGGATTCAGATTCTCACCACCTTTCTGGATGTCCCCATGCACACTCTGGCAGAGAAGCTGAGCTTTCAGGTTACATGTATGAAAAGAGAACATTTTTACTGGTTAGAAGTTCAGTCCGTAGCACAGCTCTGTTCCTGTGGGGTCTGAGAAAGAATGGGCAGGGAACAGAATACAGGCAATGTATCTGACTATCCAAGAAATCAAATGTGAACTTGAATATACTTAAAGGACAGGAATTATAAACCAAATAAATAAAAGCAGTATTACTCTCAACCTTCTCCAGTATAATTCAATTTGAGGAGGTCTACTACTGACTGTTGATTCAGGCTCTTAGAACAGTAATTTTTGAGGTTATGATACCTTCCATCCATAAGATCAGTTAACTTTCTTAGAAAGCAAAAAAATTTCCCAAGAGATAAGGGGCAGATTTCCCTTGATAGCATTATCTTTTAACTAAACACACACACACTATCACAGAGCATCCAAAGGAGGGCCACAAGAATGGTGAAGGGCCTGGAGGGGAAGCCTTATGAGGAGCAGTTGAGGTCACTTGGTCTGTTCAGCCTGGAGAAGAGGAGACTGAGGGGAAACCTCATTGCAGTCTGCAACTTCCCTGTGAGGGGAAGAGGAAGGGCAAGCACCAATCTCTTCATCTCATGACCAGGACAAGACTCGAGGAAACCGCACGAAGCTGAGTCAGGGGAAGTTTGGGTTGCATAACAGGAAAAAGTTTTCCCTGAGAGGTGGACCGTTCTCAGGCACATGGTGTGCTTCTTGGGGTTGTCCTGTGCAGGGCCAGGTGTTAGACTTGATGATCCTTCTGGGTGCCTTCCAGCTGAGGATATTCTATGATCCTATGATTCCTCTCTCAGTAGTTGTTTTTGGGAATTCACACAACACGTAAATACATAACGAACTGTCTTTATTACTTTTGGAGACTGGGATTGCAAGCCACCTTTTTCTAACAGTCAGTATCCACTGATCTCTCCAAAAGTGCTCATAGCATCCAGCCTCTATTTCAAACCACAGAAAGCAGCTACTATCACTAAAAATGGGGAGTTATACACGCATTCAAGAATTAAAGGGGAACATTCCAATAAACTCCCATTTTTGCAGGTTTTCAATGATCCATTCATTTGTGATCACAATTAAAACAGTGTTTTCCTAATAGAAAAACACAAAAAGATGCTCAGCTATTGTACCAAACATAGTTCTCTAAACAGAGGAAAGATTTAAAGTTTTTTTTTTTTAATATTTATCACTGTAAGCCATTTATTTTATTCAGTCACCTACTGCCTCCGAGCTCATTGGCCTGGAGTTTTGGCCTAAGGTAACACTTATTTGTGACCACTGTTGAAGACAGGATATTGATATATATTGTCTATTGGTCTGATCAGGTATGACTGAGTTTATGTTATTATACTGATGCTATTAGACTCGACACTTTATATTCAGACACAGCAGGCTCTATCCCAGTGGAGCAGCAGGAACATTAATGTTCGGATATTGTAATGTACTACATTAGCAAAAAAGCCTCTTTGAGATGAAAGATGGTGGACTTGCAAACCACATTTGGTCATGTTGACAGAGTTACACTGATTGAGAAATTAACAGACTCACAACTTAAATAAAACCCTCCAATTTATGTTCTGTAGAAAGTATGTTTAATATTTTATGGTTTATTACCATTCTTTTGGTGAATTATTCAAAGGCATAGCTCGGCAAAGCACACAGGAAGTCCACAGTGTCAGGTCAATTAGTTGTTTAAGCATTATGTAGAATTTCAAGTGTTTCTTTCCAATTGGAGAAAAAAAATGTTACAATTTGGAAACAAGAAGAAACTAGGTAGGTTAGATATATTCCTTTTTTAAAAATCCACTTGAATATTTGGGGATTAGTACCCCAAGTGTTACACCTCTGCCTGTCCCTACAGTTCTTGCAGCAATGGTAGTTCTGAGGCAAAAACCTATGTTGCTTTGTGCAAGCTGAGGAATATCAGACACGTAATGGAGAATTTAATTTTTGTATGCCTTTATCATGATTAAGTGAGCAAACTGACTAGCTACAGAAGCAACCACTCTATTAGGGATCATTTAACAATCCCATCCAAAATCTGTGGGCAGTTTGCAATTTCAGAAACTGAGAAAACAGTCATTAGCTGATGCATTCCATCCTCCTGCTACTGTGAGATTGTTCTCTATTGTACATTTCCAATTGATCCCTCCAGGCCACTAAAGCTTTTTAAGTCCTAGATATAAGGAGCCATGCCTCCCTTCGAAGGCTCCTTACAACACAGCAGAGCTCATCAGGAAAGACAGCCAGCCCAAGTATTACTCTTCTTAATTGAGCCTCCTGTACATCTCTCCTACCCTGGAAATGGTTCTAGTCTTTTGATCTGTATATACTTACCACTCTGGTGTGTAAACACCCTCAACATGCTCTTAATTACTCCATCAGTTTAGCTATAACTCTGGTGTTTCCAGTTTAGGGGCATTAAATGTTTCAGCATTTCATGGGCAAGAAGATTTCTAATTATTCACAGTTTTCCTTAACGACTGTTGTGGTAGTCCCCTCATTTTTCTTCAGTCCTCGATTACTCCTTTGACAACATATTCACACCAATCTACACTCCACTGAAAATTCAATAAACAACCTTGAAGCGATAAAGGGGAATGAGAGGGTTAAGATCCTCAGTGTCATCCTTCAAGGATATGATCAGGCTCCATCCCATTCTTCTAGGTGTTGTTTAATGTTCTCCAGTACAACACATGCCTTTGCCATTGTCTTGCTCTGGAAGGAGGCAACTTTGCCTTTCAATCTGGAAATCTGAAGAAGCCGGTAAATGCACATTGGATACATCAAATTATCCCATTTTAAAATGCTTGAAAAATCATTAGGTATAGACCACAGCCAGCAACCAAACTGGCAGTGCAGTGGTCTGATAGAGTAATTCACGTAAGTATTTCTACTATCTGGTATTTCATCAGTTGTTCCAAGAGGCCCTCAAAGTTTTTCACACAAATAATAAGTTTCACTTCACAGCAAGCTGATAAAATATAAAAAACCCTATGGCACTGTTGGAAAACAGAAGCACAGGGCATCAGTGACTGTAACCACATGGTAAAGCAGTATCATCATGAGGGCTATTCATCTTTACAGTCAGATTCAGTACCAGCAGTGGTGTTCTACAATGGATGTTACCACCACTGGCTGTTGCACATTTTGGACAGACAGACTTCATGGCACTGAAATGGCCCACTCCACCTGCCACCTCTCAGTTTAACATTTCAAATGCTCTCAAGAAATAATTATTTTGTGAGGCACACAAAGTAACTTTGTGATCTAGTGTTTATGCTTTCCCCAAAGGCAGGCCCTGAAGAGGTATTTGGTTAGCTACAAAAATGTCACTGAAATATGGAACCTTCCAGGCAACTGCTGATTGGCTCAAGGAACAAGACAAAAAGAAAAGAAATGCTCTTAGGGGAACCTGTATATCTTTCCTTTGTTATTTTCAGAGCAGTTTGACAAGCCATGCATCCTTTGACAGACTGCTTTCTGCTTAGCACCACAGTGAAAGAAGTACATTAGTACCGGCTCCTATGGTATCAGCTTTACAAAGTCTTGGTGAGAGAACTGAAATTCAGCTCTGCCAGACTGTTTCCACCTGCCAGTTGGTGATAAATTTATACAATAAGAGACAGTGGAAAGCTCCAGGAAGAAGTCAAATTTCAATCTCTTCTGACTACCCTTGCAGAAAATGATACCCCTCATGGTTCTGATGAGGTGGATTGTGGGTTTCCTTTTTTCTTTTGCCTGGCTCTGCAGTAAATTTAAGCCCTTTCAGATAATTTAATAATAATGTTTAGTACTTTGAAGGATTATCTATTAATCTTTTTGCACTTGTAAGGAAACCAACCTTCCCAACATGCCAGTTTAGCAGCTTGACTGCTGTTAGACACCTATTTTTTACATTCCGTCTTATTGCCTCTTGGTACGCGTGACAGCTTCTTAAGTGAAACTCTTCTTAAGCCACAGTGAAACACGAAACATCCCACTTGCTTGCACGAGACAGAGAACCAACGGATATATAACCAAGCCTTTGCCTTTGACATAACAGAGCTACTGCAATGTGCACCTCTGTGTGGACTGGGCCAGGCTGCAGCACCCTGCATTGCTCCAGAAACCAGCCCATGCCAGAAGCACAGCATGAACTGCGGCATAACATCCTCTGCAAACACTGCAGAAGATCATGGCACCTTTACCAGAATTTCCTACCATTTTCCAAAGAGAAGGACACACCTTCCATGATGTACTTTCTCATACTAATATGTTCAGTCCCTTCTGATTTCTCTACCCTATACAAAAATAGATGTCATGTTTTTAGGAGACCTGTGCATTTTTCCTGACAGTGACTCACTGCAGCTCTACAGGGATACACATTTTTCCCCACAGAGTCAGAGCATACTTCACACATAATTTAAAAGGAAGAGATCTTGAGAGTAGATAGGGACAGTAAAAGGGAGACTCATATTCTGGAAAAATAATTTGTTGATTTAATCTTAGGCTTTTAAATTCTGCTTAGCTTTGCAACTCTAAAATTATTTTTCATTGAAAATTGACATCAAAACAATGACTGCATATGCACAGATCTCCTCATGAAACCATAGCAAAGCATGATGGCAGGGGGAAAAAATGTAAATTAAAGGGACCAAAAACAAACTGTAATTTTAAAATAGTCTACAAAAAAAATTGAGGGCACTGATGCAAAGGATCTCAGCTTCAAATTTTCACATGGTTTTCATTTCACAAAAAAAAATAAAACTAATTATGGTTCTCCAAAAGCCAAACCCACAAAATCCTCTCTAACATAATGCATTTCTAGCATTTCTCAATGCCATTAAAGGGAAACTGTCATCCTAGCCTCCAGTGAACTTCGTGTGGCAAGATCAGAACATTTCAGCTATTTTTACTGGTTTCTCAGTCTCCTCTAACTTCTGACTTTACTAACTTTTCTTCGCTACCTTTAAGAGGCTCACACAAATTAAAAAGCAGTGGCTTTTTTGAGTCATAAAGACAAATGACTGTAGAGATCAAACAATAAGGATAATTATATTTTAAGTGTTACCAAACTAGTAACTCACTTGAATCTGTTATTATGCCTTATCGTATACATGTCACTTTAAGCATACATGACAGTTCAGAAAAACTTAATGCAATCCTTTCTCCAGAGTTACAAAACACACATGAAATTATCATTTGGGGATAAATTCATATATTACAAAGGAAGTGAAGGGAGTAGTGGAGCCTTCACCTTTGGGGCAAGATGTCAATTTAAGGAACAATTGAAAGGAAGATCACATTTTATATATGCATATGACGATACATAAATATATAAAATACAATAATGTGTAATACATACACAGATATTTATCACAGATGTTGGAAGCCTGGGGGTGGAGAGGAATCCCAGCACAAAGTCCTGTGTGGGAGAGACACAAAAGGAGCAGTTGAGAGACAATATTGGCAAAAACAGCATGTGAATTTGTGGGCAGAAAGTTGTGTGGGCAGAGTTGTTTACAGCCTTGAAGGCAAGGACGGGAAGTATGAATTTAATGTGGATTTTTTATAAAATACATTGAGACTTTTTGCAGTTACTTGGTTATCATTGCTAGACTGCTCTACCTTCTAATCTAGACTGCTTCTTCTAAAAACCTTCTGAGTCCTTTAGCTTGTAAAAGTAAGGGCAAGGGACCGATACAGCACTGTGGTGGGAAGCTTAAGTGCCTGATACTTGGAAAACTCCATCAGCAGATTTCCCAAGAATATGTGTCAGTCCTGGTGATCTCTGGTTTGCTCAAATTGCTATTTTCTTGCAGAAATGTCTGGATACTTTTGTTTTTGTCATGCAACAGTCAGGTGCCAGAAGGGTGTATGACAGCAAGTCATCCACCCTTAAGAAACACATTTCATAAAGTTCTGCAAATAATGGCACCATTTTTGTCAAAATGGGTAAAAGACATGCTGCTGACACATGGACATGAGAAAATGTCAGGCGAAGAAATGATTGCACTCCTGTTGCCTTATTCACCTCATGTACGGTAAATATTGCAAAATTATACCGTGTCTCTTCAGTGCATGAAATGCCTGCATCAGAAGGGTGCCTTGGGCAATCTTTTCACTGTACATGCTGCCTTTGAGACATCGAGTAGGTTCAAAATCTCACAGACAGACTTTTGTCCTAATTGAGAACAAGGACAGTAAATTAATCCATGTCTCAGATATCACAGTAAGTATCACACTTCTCTAAACTTTTCTATCCTGAGACTTTGAATGGATGGAAAGTGTTACTCTTATATCTTTGGGATCTGCTGACAGCTGCAGTTTATCTTGGGTGGGACCACAATGATAGGTAGAAAAGGAAACCACAAAAATGTTTTCTGTGTAAAAACCTCCACAATCAGTGTAAGCCTGGCTTGATAAATCTCCAAATCCCTTGACCTAGGCTGGCAGGCAGAATGTGTCCAAGGTGGAAGAATATAGTATTACAGTAATTCCCTGTTCCTACAGGCCTGCAGGAAGCTTAGTGTGGGGGACAGCAGCCCCAAAACAGAGCTTATTTACATCTATGGAGGTGTGTGGTTTAACCCCAGCCAGGAACCATTCCCCACACAGCCACTTGTTCACACACACCCACCTCAGTGGCACGGGGGAGAGAATCAGAAGAGTCGAAGTGAGAAAACTGGTGGGTTGAAGTAAAGACAGTTCAATAGGTAAAGCAAGAGCTGCACACACATGCAAAGCCAAACAAGGAATTCATTCACTGCTTCCCATCCACCGTCAGGTATTCAGCCATCTCCAGTAAAGCAGGGCTCCATCACACATCACAGTTACTCAGGAAGACAAAATGCCATGACTCCAAATGTCCCTGTCTTTCTTCCTCTTGACCCACTTTTATATGCTGAGCATGTTGTTATATGGTGTGGGATATCCCTTTGGTCAGCTGGGCTCAGCTGTCCCGGCTGTGTCCTCTCCCACCTAACTTGTGCACCCCCGCCTTCCTCACCGGTGAGGTGGGGTGAGGAGCGGAAAAGGCCTTGACTCCATGTGAGCACTGCTCAGCAGTAATGAAGCCATCCCTGTTATCAACACTGTGTGCAGCACAAATCCAAACCAGCTACTGGGAAGAAAATTAACTCTATCCCAGCCTAAACCAGCACAGAAGATAAAGTCTTCCTGTGCCCACACAGAGCGAGCTCTTTGCAATCAACAATACAGGAATAAAATAATTGAGATTGCAGGATCCTAGTCACAGCAGGAACTACAGGAGTCTAAATTTGCCCCCCTCAGAGAACCTCACCTGTCATTTGACATAAGTAGTTTCAGAGGCAAGGAAGCAATTCACTCTCCACAGCGCCTCAAAGACTTTGCATTTTTTGAGATAATTCTAAAAATTGGATTCAATTGTCATATGTGTAAGACATGAATGTTCATCAGCGTAGGCTCAAATGAGGTCATAATCTACTTGTTTGTCTTCTTTGGAGGCACATTTTGTGCGCAAGTAGTGCAATAGTGGAGACACACTAGCTTTTACAGCCAATAGTACAGAAGGGACCATTTTAGCTACCAGCTTGTCCAGTCACCTTTGATTTCCCCTTCTCCCCCACAAATAACTAAATATGTGCCTGCAGCTCAGCTGAAAGGAGAGCTGAAACTCAAAGACAAATGTAGACTTATACTACACATCCAGACACAAGATGCCTTAACTGTTTCATGTCTTTTTGCTGGAACAGACAGTGAAATTACCAGCCTCTACCAAAGCGCATCAATACAAAACTCCCCCAACTTTGGCTAAAAGCCAATCTTCCCACAACATGGGTATCTACAGCACATTGAATGCAATCCAGACATAACCCATTCACATGGCCAGCACTCACGTCCATGTCCTTACGTATTTGTGCCAAGTGGGCGCACATCTCCATAAGGTGGGGCAAGGAGTCTACAGGAAAGAAATATTAGGGAAGAAGTTGCAAGCAAAGTAAATTGTGCTGACAGGCTGGGTCTGGATTGTAAATCATCAATTGCCTGGTTTTTGCCAACACAGTGCTAAGCATGTTCTTGCTAGTCTGAGCCAATCAGCTGCACAAAGCTGGCAATCAAACCTTCGACTCGGTCAGGAAACATTCTTTGCTTTGTACCGCAACACTGCCACATTTCCGTCTCTGTAGGAAAGCAGCAGAAAACAGATGACAATTTTTTTTTTACAGAAACTCATTTAGTAAGAAGCAACTACCTCTCCTAAACTCACATTATTTGGAACTACTCTCTTGCTGGGCCTCATTTTCTTCACAGATTTGCAATAACCCAATCAAGTCCAAAATCTCTACCTACTCTTGGCCATTCAGAGCACTTCTTTCTTAGCACAACTTATTATAGCACACTCTATTTTCCTCATAGCTGGGGAGAGGTGCCTGCCACAGTGAATTAACAGAGCTCATTTAACGCTGACCCAGTGCGCTCAGCAGCAGCTGGGAGAGGGGGACCTGTTTCAGCCAGACACTGCTCGCCTGCTACAAGAGCTGCAGGAGCAAGGACACTATTTTGGTCACACTGTCTCAGGGCTAGCAACGAAAAGTCATGTCCTCAGAATTTTTGAAGTGAAAATCTTGGTTCTCAGAAGTAACCTGCATGCCACTCATCAAAGGCAGGCATGTGGCCAGGCGTGTCTGGTTTCAGGCTTTCCTCAGAGACAGCTGCTACAGGAACAGGCCAAGTGAGACAAGAGAACGTGGGATAAGCACAGCATAAGCTCAAAGAATTTGGAGAGCTGAGAGGAATATAAAAGGTCCACTATGAGGAAGTGCCATAAACCGATTGGCATGGTTTGGTCTCATGGCAAGGGCTTATACTACGTTAGCTGCTGTGGTCATCTGAGAGTCGCACCCTGCCACCCTCATCTCTCACCACTGTGCTTGGTACTGCACTGTTCCAGTGAAAATATACACAATAGCAACTCTTTATCAGTATCTGACACTTATTGTTGGAGGTTTTGTTAACTATGTATTTTCCATGCATGGAGAATCCCATTTTCAGGCTCTGAGCAACACAGTGGCCTTCATTTGCAAGGGGATTCTCTCCCACAGCCAGGCCTAGCTGTGTCATGTCACCTGGGTATCCTTTGCAGACTCAGGAAGCTCCAAATGACTTTTTAGCATTGTTCTATAGGGTACATAAGCAGCCTGCTCTAATTGCTAATATTATTGTCATTTTCAGCCTACAAGTTGGCTGGGAGTGTTGATCTGCTGGAGGATAGCAAGGCTCTGCAGAGGGATCTGGACAGGCTGGATCATGGGCCAAGGCCAATTGCATGAGGTACAACAAATGTCCTGCCCTTGGGTCACAACAACCCCATGCAGCACTACAGGCTGGGGGAAGAGTGGCTGGAAAACTGCTCAGCAGAACAGGACCTTGGGGTGCTGTCCTAGTTTGGACTGGTCAACAGCAGCTGAACATGATCCAGCAGTGAACAGGTGGCCAAGAAGGCCAATGGCATCCTGACCTCTACAAGAAATTGTGGCCAGCAGGGTCAGGGCAGTGATTGTCCCCTGTACTCAGCACTGGTGAGGCCACACCTCGAATCCCATATTCAGTTTTGGGCCCCTCACTACAATAAAGACATTGAGGTGCTGGAGCAGGTCCAGAGAAGGGCAGTGGAGCTGATGAAGGGTCTGGAGCATAAGCCTTCCAAGGAGCGGCTGAGGGAGCTCGGGTTCTTTAGTCTGGAAAAAAGGAGGCTTAGGAGGGACCTCACTGCCCTCTCCAGCTACCTGAAAGCAGGTTTTAGTGAGGTTGGGATTGGTCTCTTCTCTCAGGCAACAACCAACAGGACAAGAGGAAATGGCCTCAAGTTGTGCCAAGGGAGGTGTCTTGGGGTGACTTTATGATGTGTATCCCCTATCGCTACTCTATGCCCACGAACCTTTTCTGTGTCTTTAAACTGAGCCTGAGAGGGACAGAAAAAACCAAAACAAAAAACTTTTCAAAGCAGTTGTTTCAAGGACACAGAGATACACTCCTGGGCTTCAGCGGTACCCTTGGTTTTTTTTCCCTCACTCAACTTGGTTTTTTTTCTTTTTTTTTCGGCACTTCTTTTTCTGGCGAGAGACGGAGAGTTAAACTTTGATTTCCTAGGATTTTGGGGGGTTTTTTTGTTCTCTTCTTCTCTTCTGGACTGTTTCAACAACATCTGAACACATCAGGAGAATTTTTTCCTGGAGGCCCGGGGGGGTGGGCCCTCGCCGACCCAGCTCCGAGGAGGAGAGAGACCGCACCTACAGAAGACCTCTGCAATCTTCCCAGGTTTTGCTCTCCACAGAGAGAGAGATCTCATTGTTCAGCATTATTATTCCCCTCCTGTGTTTTTATTAAGTAAATAGCTTTTATCTCTTTCACTTTCCTTCAAGGAAATATTTTTTCCCGAACCTGGGGGGAGGGGTGGTTGCAACCTGACTTATATCAGAAGATATTTTCCTCCAATTTGTCCAAACTAGGACAGGAGGTTCGGGTTGGATAGCGAACAGATTATTCACTGAAAGAGGGGTTGAGCATTGGAACAGGCTCCTCAGGGAAGTAGCGGAATCACCATCCCTAGAAGCATTCAAAAAATGAGTGGATGTGGCACTTTGAGGTATGGATTTGCGGGCATGGTGGCGCTCATTCAAAGATTGGACTTGGTGTTCTTGGAGGTCTTTTCCAACCTCAATTATTCTATGATTCTAGATTTTAACACCTCATGATATTTCAGTTATAGATTTACCATTCTTTGTAAAACATGGGAATGAAAAGTACCTGCATCACTCAAGCAGTTTTCAAAGCAGTTTGCATTCCCTACATGTAACACAGAGTAGGCTTTTCCTCAGCCCATGGTGCCTGTCACCTGTATGTCTCTCTGGAGAAGACAGGCAGTGATTTACCAACACCTGTGCAATTGCAGCGTCAAAGTCCAGCTCTTGAAATACAAAGCTTAGCTCTGTGATATATGGCAAGGCATCCGAGAGTACATATATCACCACTACAAAATCTGCCTGGGACCAGCCCTTTATCAACTCAGGTATCAGGGTCCTTCATTAATGCAAACTACTACTGGCTGAAGATTTTAATACCAGCTTCTCTCCATTATACAATGTTAACCAGTTGTGAACTTCCTTTATGTTCACTGGTGACACACCTGGTAAATCCTGAATTTTTTTTTATTTTTGTTGGGTTTGGGTTTTTTTTTTTTTGTTTGTTTGTTTTTTGTTTTTTTTTTTTTTGAGTGGGGGAACTTAGGAGCAATAGAAAAGACTTCTTCAGTTAAATAAAACAAGAAACTGAATCAGCTGTAAAAGATTCGCAAGTACCGATCTGTGGGCAGAAGAACTGTAATTTATTAACATGATATTTGACATCCTGAAAATTCATTTAAGTTGAAACTGCCCACAATATAACTGAAAGTTAAGCAACATAAAATCTATTTATTGGAACAAGTTCTTGGTCAGTCTAGCAATGTTATGAAAGGGTGATAAGATGATGCATGCATCCCACTACAAAATTCCCTAAATTTCTGTAGGAGTAACAGCCAAGACATTAACCGATTCTGTTAAACTCCTTCTTTCCTGCTCTGCCTGTTCCTCCAAGCAATACCTGTAGGGACTTAAGATTCATAGTCGACATTTTTCAGTAATGTCCTTGGAGTGAAAAATGATCTTTGGCAAGCATGCAAAAAGACAAACACAAGCCATTGGCACTTATAGCTTTTCATATCGTTACACAGTTATATAGTAAGCATTTTCACTGCTGTTCCTACAATCCGTTCCAAGAATCTCAGGAATTTGCAAAGTGGGTTGTTGGGTTTTTCCTACAGTCAGGAATCTGAGGAATCAATTCTTAGTCCCTGGGTACCTAATAATCCTTGACATTCTCAATTAACAACAGGAACAATAGCTGACGTTACAATATTTATGATGATCCAAGATTTTTTTCAACTCCTTCCCTAAGCTATTTCTTTGCCTGTTAACCCATCTCCCACCAATTATAATGTAAGTTGGGACTCAGGTTTGGTATCATCTAAATTTTAAAATATGGTGGAGGTATTAAGGATAATTACCTTTCTCTGTGTTTTGTGCTAGGCAGCTGAAACCCAAGGGAGAGGCAGGAGAACTGAACCGTTGTACACTCTGTTTGTCAGCAAATGGCTCAAAGTCAGCCAGTCTCTGAACAGACACAGACCTTGGGGACATCTAGGCCTATTGCTGGGAGAAGAGATAGCACTTAGGGGTACAAATCATACAGATCCATGAGAAATCAGACTTACCCCACTTATTCTGTACCTGTTGGAAAAATTCATTCTAATTCTGTGTTTTACTAAAAGGTTTGGTGTATCTGCCAGATAAGATTTTTGTGTCTTCTTTTCTTCGTTTTTATGTTCACATCTAGTATTTGGAGGCCTCTTGCAAAGTAAGTTCTTCCTTCATCTTGCAGATCTACACAGTAGTAAATCTGAATTTTATATTATCATGTCTAGTTTTCTTTCAGTAGTGTTTGTCTCAGCTTTCTCATTATTCTTAGGTTACCTCAACAAGGAAAGCCTGTGCTGGAACTGGCAGATTTTACTGCATGTCTAAAACTCTGCCTGAGAGTCCTCAGAACTTTCCAGTTTTCCTGCATTGCAAACTTTGATTTTATCTCAGAAGTCAGCTTTCAATAGCTTTGACAGCTTCATGACTTTTGAATATGATTTGATTAACCATAGATACTCTCCTTTGTCATACCCAAAATAAAGCTCCTCCTCTCCCTCCCCCTCCCCCGCAAAGTTTGCTTTGATTTGCGCAGGTATTCATTACTATAGATCAGTTCTTTGTTTATTCTCTTCAGAAGCAATTATGTGCATCATATTGAATTGCCCTGTATCTTATCTGAATGCTCCTTCCAAGTGAAAAAAATACTGCTTCTCATTTGGTTACATTTTTCTTTACCTAGATGGCTAGTTTATCTGTCAGCAGATATTTCTTTTCTCTGTGCTACTGGGATAATCACTCACTCTTCTATTAGTAAAATGCCCATCTTAATAAATTCTTTCCTAAAGTGCTGACATTGTGCTCTAAATCTCTGCTTTCTTCCGATCATCTTTGTACAATTTCGGCTTATGCTAAAAAAACCCTATGTAAGTTCCAGTGTAAAACCCTGTTAATTTTGAAACTATAAAAGGAGCATGCTTCACTACATAAGTTTCATACCCATTGATATCTCTTTCATGTAGTATTGATCTGTTTATCACCCTACACAAGAAATCCATATTTCCTCCCTTATTCATATTCTACAGAAAATTCTTGTTTTTGTAGCTTCAGGATCAGATGTACAACTTTAGCTGGTCATAAACAGAAAAGTTTCTACAATGCAAGCAAATCTGGAACTCTGCAGCCTTTACAGGTACACTTCAAACAACCTAACTGGAACCAGTTCTAGCTAATTCATTTTTAAATTTGAAATATTTTCTGCCACAGCAAAGGAGATCTCAGGGAATATACGACTGACTGATTTTGAGGACTCAGGTCTGTATTTCTGCCTTTGCTGCAAATAACCTGTCAGGGGCAGATCCTTTGCACTTGTTGTTTGCCAGTGTGTTAAATCTTACACCTGATTCTCAGTATCAACAAAGCTCCTAATACAGCATGTGATGTCTCCATTCTATACAAGGATGTGAAGAATTAATTATTAAATGTGCTTTTGAAAATATAGTTCATAAGATGGATCAGGTAAGTCATCTCACCCTTCCAGTAGCCTATACGGAAGGGCAAATACATATTCTAAGCAGGCAAAAAAAAAAAAAAGGGAGGGAAGAGGAGTCATTCAGCACTTCCATCACTGGTTTAAATGCCGTGTGAGATTGTTACTTCTGCTAAGATCACAGAAAGCCCTGCACAGACAAATCTGTTTCAATATTACTACTGTGAGGGGATTTTTATTTTCACAAGCAGAAGTTTTTGAGCACCAGGGGGTTTAGTTGGTGACCAACTACACAGCAGTTTTTAAAGCTACTTTGCTTCCCTGGGTTCCACAGGCACTTGAGTGACTATTCTCGAATTGAGCTGATTCAAAACAGTTTCTGTGGTGCTCTCCTTGTGATGGGAAGCAAGTAACAAAGACATCAAGGCCAGCTGCAGGACAGGCAGGGCAGAAAGTGAGCAGTTGTACAAAATTAACAAATCAGAAGAAAAGATTTCTCTTATCTGCAGCGCTCTGTTATTTTTCCTTCACAGCAAGCAAAGATCAGCTGGCAGACCCAAGAGAAGAGATGCTGCTCCAGGCAGCCCCTGATGCAGACAGCTCTAGATCAAATCTATATCTGCAACACCAGTCTATGTCTCATCCTTTTCTTAGGATCAGAAATGTATTTCAACATTTAATGAGCCATTTATAACAACCCAAAACACACAGGTGTTATTGCCACTTGGTTTACTTGTCAGGATAAGCCCCTACTACACAGCCAAGTTGCTGCCCAAGGTTTAACATGTGCAAGCCAGATTGAAAGTATAATTGATACCAACATGGATTAAGGCAGAGATTATTCTGAATAAGGTACAAGCTTGTACTCAGTAGCATCTAAAGAGGAACTTCTTACGTAGACACTCAATCTCATGACTCGGACACATACAAGAAATCAAAGAGAATTTTATAACATCTTTCACTTTACCTTTGTTTTCTTTCCGTGTGTACAATAAAAAAAAATAGCTACAGGCAGCTGGCTGCACTATTTGGATGATAATTTAAACCTCAATTTTCTGGTAGAACACCAAGTCTTTGGTTCCGCAAAATCCAAAATACACAGAACAGTCTTTGGGAACTAACTCTTACTCTGTAATTCCATGGAGAATCTAATGTGAATATAATTTTCTGCTGTGTTTGCAGCCTATTTAAGATGGTCTTGTTCTAATGCAAAAAACTCTTAAGTAGATGGTCTATTTTCAGTATGCATGCCCCAAAATGAGTGATAAGCCAAACACTGCTAATGAGGAGAAATAAATAATTTTCATTCTTTCAGTAGTAGATGGTAACTTTAACATTTTATTATGATTTTTTATAGTGATGGCATCCTCTTAAAATAAAATAATAGCTTAATTAAGGTTGTAAATATGTCCATAAATATATACATAAAAAAATTAAATGGCCCCATATTTCTGTGTGAGTAGGAAGTAAGAAGAAAATGTACAGGAAGAGGTTGATCTGTACCATTTTGTGAAGTTGCTACAAGGTGGAGAAAAAGGAAAGGCAATGGTGTCCATTGTATAAATGCATGCATTTATATCAAACCCCTTGGATAAATAATGCTTGTAAAAGAATTTGTTGAACCAGATCCTTGTAGAGCTGGGGCTTTAGTCTTTAGTGGAAGTAAATAAATTAATTTGATGTGAGAGGAGTGTTTGATGAGGGTGGAAAGAATAAAAGGGCTTTTTGAGTAATCAAGGTTTCAGTAATCAGCTTACAGGAAACAAATGTCAACTTGCTAGAGGTCACTTCACCTTCAAACGACAAACATTCATTGTGGAGGACTCACAGTCTGAGCTGTGGACAGTGACTGCTGTAAAGGAACAGAGGGTTCCTTCCATTAACCAGAACTCCAAGAATAATCCAATTGACAATGCAGAGCTTTGCATCAGAAAACGAACAGAGGTGGTTTGCTTTAGATACTATGTATCTAAAGGTTTTGTGAGAGATCAGTGAGAGCTTGGAATTGGAAATAAAACATAAATTAGAGTAAAGCTGCACATCATGATCATAACAGAACTCTGGAGTTCTGTGGAAGCCCAGTGTAGAAGTTTATTTCATGCCCCTCCTTGTTTCACCAAATATTGAAAACTCTATTATTTCATGGTCACTGTACCCCAGAGAGCCTCCAACCACCACGTCCCACCAGCCCTTCCCTGTTTGTAAACAGCAGGTCTATAGCATGATACAGCATGGACTTGCCACTTCCTGCGAAGGGCAGAGAAGCATCTGGGAGATATTGTCTCACCATGTCAAAACAGCACCTACAGATCTTGTAATAAGTACTGAAGTCTTCTGAATGGTCCCTGTCACCTTGGTATTGAGAAAGTGTCCAATGTCTTCTGAGTTCCAAGGCAAGACAATGGCATAAGGAAAATTTAAGCAAGTATCTCCCAGTTCCCTACAATTATTCTGGCTGCTCCTGCTTGAATCTCAGATTGGTGCATGTAGTTCCACTGAATATGCCTGCCCAGCTCTCCCCCAGGTTATTCTGTTTGGGCCTTGGGATGGCAAGTTCCCACATCGGTCTTACTCAGCTTTTGCACCGATCTGGAGAGACCACCTGTAGGACCATGAAAGAAGTTTGTTCTCCAAATCTGTTAAGCTTCTGCCCTCTTTCAGGGGCTGATATATGACTTATTAATACCAACTGTGATGATGAATTTCAATTCAGAATTTGGGCAGTGACTTCTCTGAGTACTGAGGTGTGAACATTTAACAGAAATTTATCAGTCCTTTCTCTCTTGCATTTGTCTGCCAATATAGTTTTTCTGGCCCACTCAGAGAAAGGGAACTGACTTGCCACAGCCTGTAATTATTGGAGGAAGAGCAGGCAGCATTTTGAAACCTCAAAAAATTAGAGGAACAATTTAAATCATCAACAGGTTCAGTTACACTCCAGCATATGAAGCTGAAAACACAAAAAATTTATGTGATGTGCCATCATTATGCTCCTCTGATGGTGGCATTAAATTGTGCACAATGGCAAGAAAAGCAAAGAGCCCAAACCGACTGACTGCTGTGATAAGAGAGAAAATCCTGAAGTGAACAGGACTGCAGTGGGATTGTGACATTTTAATGATAGTTTAGAAATACAAAAATGGCTTAAGTGGAGATAGTCTTCTATTCATTCTCTTTCTGTGAGAAGTCACCTGATGGAAGCATAAAGTAAAATTTATCCTCTAGACTTTCTGTTTTGTAGAAAGAGATTTAAGAAATTATTTTAAAACAAATACTTTTATCTGAAAATAATGTAGTCTGTTTTAGTTTTGCTTCTGTGCATAATCAGTGATACCAACACATTGCACATGGCCCTACTTTCTTCTTTTTTTCCCCCCAATGCTCACAGGACCTGAGCCATACCTAATGACTCATAAGCCCCCAAAATAATATCGTCCTAAATTTTTAAGATTTTCCAGTAGATCTCATGATGTAAGGCTAGAAATGCTGTCAGTCTGACATAAAACTGTTAGAATGGGCTGTTCAATACATAATTGTAGCTATCAGGCTAAATTAATAACTACTGTTTTGCAACTGAAAGTGATGGAACTATGAAGGTAGATTAAGGTGGGGAGAGAGAGAGTGCCTGAATATAGGTGAGGAAGGTTTAGGATAGAGAGAGAGATCACAGCTGTACTAAGGAAGTTGCTAAAAATGCAATGTTTCAGTCAGTGGAGCCTCTAGGCTGCCTTCAGGACTCATTAAAAACAGTTTCCATCACTTCCACTAGGGCTTTGGGAAGCTAAGAGCTTTGAAAAGCTTTCTTAAAATATATCTTATAGCCAGGCAAAATGTAGTTTTGAGAAAGTAGCGGAAGAAGAAAGTGTAGAGTAGAGGGTATTTCACAGAGCGTAAAAGGAAGGAAACTAAATATGTATGTACGTGTTTGGGGGAGGATCTGTAGCATAAAAAGGCCTATCTGTGGAACACTGTATTTGCCTTACACCTAATCACACCACAAGAGTTCTTGGTTTAGTTCAGGAAACAAATTAGAAATATCTGTTTGCTTGATATAGTTGCATAAAATGGTAAAACTGAGATAACAGTACCCAGTCTGTAATTATTAGAAGGCATCAGACAACTGGCACCAAGTCTGCACATAGTTAGCATCTGGTCAGGCCAAAGTGGGCTGGCTTTTGCCTGTGAGAGGAAATAACCCTTTGGATCACATTCATCCTGGCCCATGCTGAAGGGCTTACAAATAGCAGTTATACACCAAGGCCTAGTGGTCAGGATGAGATGTCCACTTCACTTCCAGCTTTCCTCGTGGAATCCTAGAATGGCTGGAAGGGACCTTAAAGATCATTTAGTTTCAACCTTTTCCAGAGTCTCACCACTCTCACAGTAAAGAAATTCTTTCTAGTATCTAATCTAAACCTACACCCTTTCAGTTTAATAGCATTATCTCTTGTGCTATCCCTAGACGCCCCGAGAAGCAATCCCTCCCTATCCTTGTAGGCCCACTTTAGGTACTGGAAGGCTTCTGAATGGCTTTCCTGAAGTTTTCTCTTCTCCAGAATGAACAAACCCAAGTCTCTCAGCTGGTCTTCATAGCAGAGATGCTTCAGCCCTCTGTTCATCTTTGGGAACCCCCTTCGGACCCACTCCAACAGTTCCATACCCTTGTTATGCTGGGGACCACAGAGCTGGGCACAGTACTCAGGTGGGGGCTCATGAGAGCAGAGAAGAGGGAGACAATTCCCTCCTTTACCCTGCTGGCCACGCTGCTTTTGGTGCAGCCCAGGACATGGTTGGCTTTCTGGACTGCAAGTGCTCATTTCAGGCTCACGTGGAGCTTCTCATCCACTAATCCCCCCTGGTCCATCTCCTCAGGATTGTTCTCAATCCATTCTTTTCCCTGTGGACAAACCTGTGTTTGTAATTGGGATTGCCCCAACCCATGTGCAGGACCTTGCACTTGGCTGTGCTGGACTTCATGAGGTTCACACAGCCCCACCTCTCAAGCCTGCCAAGTTCCCTCTGGATGTCACCCCTTCCCTGCAGAGTGTCAATCACAGCACACAGCCTGGTGCTGTCAGCAGCCTTGCTGAGGGTGCGCTCAGTCCCACTGTCCGTGTCACCAACAAAGGTGTTAAACAGTGCCGGTCCCAATACCAACCCCTGGAGAACACATCAAACAGCTCTCAATCCAGACTACCATAATCTTGAAAAATAAGAACCAAGGCAGTGGTCCCCAAGCCAAAATGGCATCAGATTCACAGTCTGAAGACTTATCTAACAAGTTTGATATGTGCTTGGACTTTAGATGTCTGCAGATGAACAGCCTAGTTGGAGTTTTGATACTTCATAGTGTCTCAGTTCCACAGGCGCTCCCAGCGTAATGCCGTCAGTTACATGGTTACTGTTGCAGCAGACCCAATGTGAGCAATAGTGAGGTTTTTGGGGAGAAGGATCCCATAACAGACCACAAGGGAATATGCATATATTTGCTCGACTTCTAGGAATAAGCTCTAGAGTTTGAAAATACTATAGCCAGAGACTTGTACAGCTTCATTACAACAGAGGAGCCGAAGAGCTGAGAGAAGCCATTTCTAACCAGTGGCTGCCTGTAAGACTCAGTGTACCAGGCAGTGGCCAGTAGCTGCCTGAGCCGACAAGTCATTCAAAAATTAATCAAAGTTTAATAGAACAGTAAACATGACTGTCACTGATTACACGTCCTAGAAGAAATACCATCGCTATGTACCACAGCCTTTTGAGTTCTGCCTTCAGTTCTACTCCACTGTATTATGTTGTTATCAACTCTTGCTCAAATCATTCTCTCCTCTTACAAATTTGCCTATATTCTCTTGCTAAAGCTAATACTGCAAATAATACATTGAAGAAGTAATAAATTCATCGTAAAGGGATTTAAACAAAATGCCTCTTTCCACACCCAGTAAGGCTAGAAGAAGAGTAATCATGGCTTCAAATATTCATATTTTGTTGCCCTTCACCTTGATGAAATATATTACTTCTTTATGGCATAGGAATGAGAACAGGTACCTTTCTATGCCAGAGAGAGTGTAAATGAATTATACTTCTGCCTTCAGCAGCTGAAAAACAAAATAACTAAAACATTACTGGGATTCTGTTTGGAAAACAATGAAGTCCAGGTTTTTTCAGTTTATCATGGGGATTTAGCAGACTCAGCCTAAGATGAGCACTTCTAGCAGCTTCTCAAGTGTTTTATTAACACCGGTTTGCAGTGGTGCACTATTGAAAATATGCCAGCTATTAGATTTAAGTAACTACACTTTCTGTAAGGGACTGGGATCATATTTGCATTTCACTGGCTCACTAGAAAAGATCCTGACTTAAGAAGTGGCTCCAGTGACCTGGTGTGAGGGAGCAGAGGAGAGCTGCTCTGCAAGGCAAGGTGAGCTGGGAGCCAAGGGTGACAGCAGGGCAGCAGGGCAATGCCCTCACCAAAGAGGGTGCAGTCCCATCCTACCTGAGCAGGTCTGGTGACACTACACAGGGTCAGAGGACAATCCAGTCCTTGCCAGACAAGTCTTCAGGGATGTAACAGATCAAAGGCAACCCAGACATTGAGACCAGGGGATCTGGCTCGGGAAGGAACATGGCCAGACTACAAAACAGCAACATAGCTCGGGCAAGAACTAGAGATGGGCTTGAGCCTAAGAGTATGCCTCCAGGGAGGCTCCCCGTAGCCCAGTCTCACAGAGCTCCTTGCACAGCAGCCTCACTCCTGGTTACAGATGCAAGAATCAGTGCTGACCACGGCACAGGCAGCCAAAGTCCTCACGTGGGGGAAAGACTGTGTCCAGGGCTCTGACAACTGAAGCCCAGGAGGGCTGATAGAGAGGGTTTGCTTATCTGAAAGGGTTGTATGTATCTTTAACAGGGGTGGAAATTGTTTTGAGTGCCTCATTCACATTAAACCAGATTTATCAGTTAAACTTGCATTGACAAATTTACAGTAACAGTCTGTCCCCAAGTGATCCACTAGTTGGGAACGTTTTTTTAATCACAGAAAAAAAGTTGTGGTGGTAGCTCTTCCTTTTACCCAGATGTTTATGAGTCATACCTGAGATAATTGATAATCCAGACAGTGATAGCTGGAAATAATGGCGCTACGGGACTTCCAGATTCAGTTAAAGTAACAGTTATTTCAATGCTTGCCTGGTTCCACATTTGCACAATTAACTGTCTGTTCTCTGACATCTTAAAGCCATATGCTTCAATTCCTCCAGCGACACAGGACAGGCAGCAGTTTCACAGGCCACGCAAGGGCTGTAAGTGCTGAGACACACTCCTGCATGAGAGGAGGCATGGCTGCAGCCTGTCTTTCTTCCCCCATGGAAATTCAATCTTAAAGCCCCCGACTTCTGCAAGCACAAGCTGAGATGTTCAGCTGGTTGGACAAAGAGCACACACTATCAAACAGATACTTGTCTCCTCTCTGGAAGCAGAGATGGGCTGGGTGTACCATATACTGCCAGCTGGACCATGCTGAAGTCAAAGAAGAAATTCTCATAATGCTTGCTTATGTTTCCCTGCTAGGTCCCTTTGGATTGCAAGACGTAGTGAGCAACTAATTATGACAACAGAATGTTATATTCCTTGTAGTTACAATTTAGCTCATCACTTTAGAAAAAGTTATTAAATATTTCATAAGGAATCTTGATTGATAGTCAATGTAAAATATTTTCTTTTTTATTAAACCCACATTATTATGGGAGGGGTAATTTAGGGAGGACGGGTCATCCTTTGCAACTGAATATTTGAACCTATGCTTGTTTTGATTAGTTCTGTTGTGGGTTTTATTCCCTTTTTGTTTCAATGCCTTAAGCATAATGTTCCTCTTCTTTTGTTTGTAGTATGACTGATGGATTCAAGTGCAAGTAACATGGAAGTAAATATTTCACACGTCATAGAAACAGAACCCAAAGTGTAATTTAAGTTAAGAAACTTATTAAAGTTGTCTAGTAAGTCTCAAAGCTCATCAAAAAACCTGAAATATCAACGCAATTTTGAAAGACTAATCTTTTAATAATACATGTTACATTATAAAGAAATAAACCTTATAACAGGAGAAATATTATGTGTATTAATAATGTCCATAAATGTAAAAAGGCTGCTCTAATATTATTTTAAATTAAACATGAGAATCTAACAAAGATAAGTCTGATCAACTCAGTTACATCTACAAAAACTGCACCCAAATTTTTTTTATTGGCTCCTGCCATCTACTGCATGATGTAGGGAATGCAGCATAGAAATGTGAAAACCTTGCAAAGTTTATTAGCTGATAGTTCCACGTAACAGATATAGTCCCAAATTTCTAACACTTTCAAAGCTTAAATATCCTGCATGACATGTTTTCCTCACCTCTTTGTATTCAGAAAATAGTTTTCCAGTGTATCCTTCATTCAGTGCATCAGAGTCACTCTGGTGCTGTGATGCGAGGTGCAGCTGAGTGAAACCATGTAAAGGCTGACAAAAGGTAAAAAACTGCCCACAGCCTGTAAGGCTGCACAAGTCCTGGGGAGAACAGCAGTCACCTTGGATTATGCTCATGGATCAAAGCTTTGCAGACTGATTGCACCTGATCTGCACCCCACTGTGATTAGTGGTGAAGTCTGGACAAAGCTGTCCTGAAGGCAGAAAATAGCCTTTGGTGTAGCGAAGCTGCTTACAGCCACGTCTCTTCTTTTTGGAACTAAAGGCAGAGAGCACACAGGTGGAGTCTGCTTCTTTTGTTCAGCAAGCTGACGAAGTTTTATTTCAGAAATACTGCTCTAAGCAAGCTTCACGTTGCATGATATCAGTCTTGGAACTGCGTCAGCTACTAAGGGAAGCACCTGTAAGATCAGTTAGCAGTCTTTAGTTCAGAAACCATTGCCCCAGTGAATTTTATTTTTAGTAAAGAAGGCAACATCTGTGTACTATTTAGACTCACACTATTTTAAAAAAGGGTCTTTGCCTTAGGCAACCAGGATTCATTTTAACAACCTTTTGTAATCCAGTTAATATGCTACCCCTCAGGAGATTATCATATCCTTGCGGGCGGCCATTCTGTGACTGTCCTTATGTGACCCCTGCCCATCTTCAACCAGCTTTAATTGATGGCCATTGGGAAAGCCAGAGGATGGTTTCGAAGGCTGGCAGGCTGATAACCACCCAAACAGGCAGCAAAACACTACAATCTCTCTTGCCAGTATGCAAGGTGCAGATGACAGGACACTTGCGTCCAGGGAAATACACATACGATCCAGGTGTCTCCTGCGTTGAGAAGGCTCTGTCTGTCAGGGCTGGAGCGCTGCTGGGAGGAGTGCACCGATAGCCCTGATGGCTCTGACCGGCTTCCCCCGGGGCCTGCAGCCCTGCCTGGCCGGGGTCTGCGTTTGAACCCCGCTCTGGCCCAGGCTGTGTCGTGGCTGTGTCTATTCGCAGTTCTGCCACAGCTGTGCCTGCGGGCACTGTGGTTCCAGGCCCAGCTCGGGCGGGCTTCCAGCCCAGCTTTGGGCCTGTCTTGTCACTGAGAGTTCTCCCGGTGCCCTGGGCTCCCAGCCGGGCCTGCCCCTGTCCCCGGCTGCTCTGCCTGGCTCAGCCCTGCTGGCCTCGGGCTGCCTGTGCCTCTGAGCCTTGTCCCCTGTCCCTCGGGGACCGAGCAGCTCTGGCTGCCCTCTGGGTCAGTCCTCTGACACCGCTGTGCCAAATCCCTGCTGCCCATTCCAGACAGGGAATGAGGGAAATCAGCATCTCCCATTCGAAGTTCAAAGGAAGAAATAAAGCTTGAGGTCCTTTCCAATCCAAACCATTCTATGATTCTTCAACTTACAGCTTGATTTCTTCAACTCAGAAATCAGAAATTTCTCCCCTGGCCTTTTGTTAAATTGCATTACACTAAATATGACGGAGATACTCAGTGATGCCTATTGGCATCAGCTGTTCTGCTGCAGGTGCCTCCTCTAAAAACTTGCTCTAAGTCTGTGGGTGAAATTTTAATATATTTTGACGGACTACATCCCCTAAAGAACCAATTCAGTGAAAAAGTGGCTGCAGGTACAGACGTGGTTCTCCCTGGGTTGAGATTAGACTCTGTTGAAGGCTCCATTTTTTTGCCTTGGCTCTGGCAAAATGAGATTCCTATGTGCATAGGACACAAAAGGACTTAAGGTCCATCAAGTCTTGCTATTGCTCATGCCCTGGTCAGGAAATCCTAAGAATAAACTACAGTTCTCTCAAGAGTAAGGCAGAGGAAAAGATTAGAATTTCTTATGTCCCACTTTCTATATTTTGAATTCTCTTCACCGTGAAATGGCATTTCGGAATAAATTTTAGATAGTAGGTTAACAGCAGACTTTTGCTAATTAAATTAGTTTCTAAGTGAGAAATTAAATTCTGAGTAATTTCTAGCACCCAAACTTGCAAAACCTTCTCCAGGTTAAAGTTTCTTACATGAAATTTTAGTAATTATAGGCTCCCTTTTCCGTACTGTTGTTAAAATGTCAGCATTTCAAATATTTAATCAGCCTATAAATCCTGTAAATTCTGTAACTGCTTAAAAAGAAGCATTGTTGAAACTTGTCTTAAGACTTATTATCTAACTTAATTTAATTGGGAAGTGGTCACTACTAGGAAAATCAATTTAAAACCCACCAGCATGATAAAAATTTTAATATAATTCAGAAGTTGACTGCTGCTTTGTTTTGGCGGATGAAATTCAAACAGGAACAATGTTTGTTAATTACTGTTAAAACAGTAAATATTTGTTAATGCTGCAATAGTGTGTATGTCTGTGCAGAGCTATCTGCACGAAAACAGTTGTGTCCTCTAATGATGGAAGCATTTTGAAACAGGTCAAGTCTCATATATTTGCAACCCAAGGAACTAGAGGACTGCAAAGAAAAAAACACAAGTTGCAAGTCAGAGGTAGTTCATGGTAATTGTCCTGCAGTTCAGGAGGTAATCTGGCTGCTTTGGGATTTCTACATGGTTTTAGATGTCAGCAAGGGCCATCCATTAAGCACGGAACATGCTTTGCAATTCTACTCTCTCCTCTGCAACAAAGAACTCTAAAATATGAGAGAAGAGCTGAGAAAATCCCTTGGCTTGCTATCTTTTTAGCAAATTGGTTGTTTAATCAGTAGCAGAAATAATGGGCCCTAGTGACATACAGAACCGTGTCCCTAGATTTTCTTCCTTTCTTCCATTGTGTCAGTAGCTCCAGATTGATTGCTCTCCCAGTTTCTACTTGCTTGGCTGAACAAAGGGCAGCACGGTTTGCTGGGTTACTAGTTTGCAATTACATTTGTGCTGACTCTCTGCTCAAGACCTCCAGGCTCTCTCCCCGGCCAGCTAACCCCTCTTCAACGTGTAGTGGGATGTCTCTGTCCTCATGACCACATGATCTCTGTTGCATAAAACAACAAAGAATTTAAAAAATTTAAAAACCCAAAACAGTCACTAAGTTGGAGGCCTCTGTTTGAATTATTCCACTTGGAATTTGGCCCTGTTGTGTCAAATGGAGAAACATTACTGGTCCTCTATTTTGTCCCTTTCCAGTAACATGTAGGGAAAGTCACCACGCTGCTTTAGATTTCAGCTATGTTGGGGATAATTCCAGTGAGGTAAGCCCTAATTTCTGTCCTTCATAACACTCACAATGTGTGATTTGAGAAATGTTATTATGCTATCATTTGCATAAATAGGATCTCCCTCTCAAAGTCACCACAATTCTAAAAGAAAAAGGAGAGGAGTGTCAATCTATCGGCCTGATAATTCTCTTGAAAACCTTCCTTTTCATTTACAACACACTGTGTGTCATCTGGCCACATAGTTTGATGAGAAATATTTATTAATATGTGTGAGGGGTTGCAACAATTTTATGTGTCTGCACAGGGAGGAGGAAGGCACAGACTATCAAAGTGTGTGAGAATCCTGGTCTTTCACTTCTAATAGGATTTGAAATACTAGCATCTGACATGTTTCTCCAATTTCCTCATATGAAGTAAAGATGGCTCATTTCAGATTTCTGTGTTAAGATGTTTTTTAGGCTTTATTCCTAGGAGAGAACCAGTGTGTAGGCACTGGAACAATAAACCATTGTATATCAACTGCTTAAGGGTGAGTGAACTTTCTTTGAGAAATTTGGGATAGCTCATCCTAAACTGACTTGTGTACGTTTAGGGAAAGATTTGTAAAAATAAAAGATGTGAAATATTTTTTCCTTACCCAATACTGACTATTAATTTAGTGAATCAGAGCTAACCTATTTGTGCCTGTGTACCATGCTTTTCCTTCAAAAGAGCTCACTTGAATATGCTTTTTGCTTACAACTTTTGACATCTTTCTTTTTTAAAATCTTTTCAGTATTTTATTAATGTAACCTGTCCCAGAGCTCTGTCAGTCTCCAATCACACTCCTACTCTCTATTGTTTCTCTCAGTCTACAATTGTACACCTGCATGGTAATAACAATTCTCCCACCAAAAGACGCACTGTATAGAGAATATTTCAAGGGACACTACACATTTATTTTGTACAGCTGCTCTCCCTTCCTGTTTTATCTTACATTCTTTGATTCTGCCAAGTCTTCCCTGATACTCATTTCTGGTACAGGTCTGTGTGTTTTGTTAAAAAGAAAATACATCTCCATTTTCAGAGAACTTAGTGAGTTCCTCTTTACCATCCAGAAGGAGGGAGCAGCAACAAAAGGAAATTACTGACCTGTTTTGCAGATGAAATGCAGTCGTTTATAATTTAACCACAGGGTCTTCTAAGGTATGATGTAGCGGCAAGAATTAAATTTGGATTGCCCAAGATAAGTTTATGTAGACGACTGAATCGTATTTTAAGAGGTTAAGGGCTTTGACTCTAAAAGCTTTTTGTACCAGAAGTATTGCCTTAAGCTTTATTTTTAACTTAGTATTCTTTTTGTCTCAAAGCAAAAGAGGTTGCGTATCCCTTATGCATCCTCCTTACATTTCTGTGTTTGCTGATGGCAAGCATGAAAGTTTCTTTCTGATGACTCATAAAGTTGTTTCTTTGACTAGTCAGCCTTTGGCTTGAAATGTAGAAGAATCAAGCCAAACAGGAACTTCCTGTTTACACACCAAAGGTTTTTTCCCCTTGTCTCTAACAAGTTGGCATTTCAATTGTCACAAGACTCTTCCCCTAACTGGTTTTATACTTCCAGGAGTACATAATTTGTCCTTCTACATGTCCACAATTATACTAGTTTTCCTCTTAAAAGAAGGAAATTTTTACATTCTAATGAGCTATATCAGATGGAGAAAGCGATCATCTGTCTGCTTCCAAAATCTAAAATGTGATCTGTTCTGACCATCATGGTTTCCTGACTCACTGGCCAAAGAACAGCAATAATAGGACACCATATGCTCACGAACCTTTACATCTGCCAGGATACCATTCTTTTGGACATGTTTCCACTTCTGGATGGAAAAGGCCAACAGCACTGCTCTGCAAGAATGACACTGTGTGTGTTTCATTGTGCATTACCATGCAGTCATCGAAAGCAATGATGAACTTAACCCACAGTGTTTTCCCAACAATTTTAGTCAGCTCATCTTCTCTTGTGGCATTGTACATTACCTATCCTAGTTTTCTGAAATCTACACAGGAGAGAAAAAGGGGACTAGTTACACATTCCTGGAGGCAGAACACAAAGCTCTGCTTCTCAAAGCACACATGAAATGCAGCTCTGCAAAATCTGAGAAACTCTCACCAAATAAATCCATTGGTTGAGTTGCCTTCTTTCTTTATAGTTCCTACCCTTCTCTCAGGTTGGAGATTGTTATCACAGCTGGAAGCTGTTAGTTTCAGAAAGTAGGACAAAGAGGTAAAGTCCCTTTTCATGTTTTCCTTCTCATGATGTTTTTTACTTTCTTGCTTTGTGATATATGGTGCTGTATCACTGATCAGCTGGACTTTTCTGTTAGATGGAATGAGAAAAACAACCAAAGAAAGCAGCAATAAGTAATATTTCATTTTCCAACAAAGAATTACACTTCACTGAATTGGAAATCAAGAATCAGAAACATAACCTACTGCACAAATCCTACTATAAGTCCACTTACAACTTCGGCAAAAGATGCCTTTGAAAACTCTTCCCTGAAGGACTTGTCTCTTACAAAGAGGAATAAAAGGGGAAGATGGCAAAAGAGAAATAGAAGGAGACAATGTGAGGTCTGAGAGGTACTCTTTATTAAACTTCATGTTGAAACCAAACTGAGAATTGGCAAAGCTTCCAGGAAAATTTAGAGAAGAAACAGCTTGCAGTAATCTACCAACCAGGGTTACTATGGCAATAGCAGTACACTGTGAAATTTAGTAGATATAATTTTCCATGATTCACTCTATATTTTTAGCTATTTTTCTTTTTGTTCTCTCAGGCTAATTTCCTTTCTGAAGAAGAGGAAGGACTGAATGGCTAGGTCATGCCCTCAGAAAAGATAGAAAGGTGTCAGTTGATGCTTAAGTGAAGCTCTTGTGCTCTAACCTCAAATGATCAACTGTCCTAAGGAAATCTTGGGGTCTCAGCTCCTATCCCATTCATCTTATCTTGAGTCTTTAAGAATACTGTTCCCTACTTCTTGAAATCCTTCCATCCTTTTTTCACCTTAATTTACTTCTCTAATGATTCTTCCTGCTAGTTTGCATCTGAATCACATGAATAATTTTTCTCCTTTCCTTCTTTTTCAGCTATTATCCAAAACTATTCATTTCTAGAATACCACCTATTTTCTTTGTCACATGTTTTCATCTCAGGGTCTCAAAAATCTCCCATGTCCTCACAATACAATTGCACATCACCCACTGACTGATGCCCAGCCAACCCCTGAGCATCAGTCTGCAGGACCCCAGACAACTCCCCTCAGTTTATATACTGAATATGACATTCCATGGTGTGGAAACTTCCTCAGTGCAGGTCAGCTGCTCTCTCCTAGCTTCTTGTGCAGCTCCTTACCGATGGAGCCTGGGAAACTGGAAAGTTCTTGCCTTAGGGTAAGCACTACTCAGCAACAACCAAAACATCAGTGTGTTATCAACATTATTTTCATATGAAATCCAAAACACAGCACTGCACCAGCTACCAGGAAGAAAATTATCTCTACCCCAGCTTAGGATCACTGGTAATAACAGACAAGGATAGTTGGCAGTAACTAAGGGTAGTTGGTAATAACAGACAAGGATTGTTGGCAATAACCAGGGATTGTCGGTAATAACATGCTGTGGTTGGAGAAGGTGGCCATGTAAAAGTAGGGTAGCGATTTCTGCGACAAAAGTTCTTGTTCTTAATCCTGGAGATATGCACAGAAGAGTCCAGCACAAGAATAGGAATGAGGCTGAGAAGTTGGAATGCACTGTAGGGGGGGTCAAGACCACCAAAGATTTCTGAAGCCCTCTGACCCATTTCCAGAAAGGTCTGAAAGAATGGACTGTGCATGATAACTAATTTGAAGAGAAAGCAAGAAACCTGTCTTCAGGGTGGGAAAAACCTACCTATAAAATGGTAACCTCACCAAGCCTGGGTGCACACCCCAGGATGCTGGACATCACATCATCTGGATTGATACTGGAACCAGGACTGGTGATCTTTCTCTCTTTCTCTCTTTCTTTCTTTCTTTCTTTCTTTCTTTCTTTCTTTCTTTCTTACTTTCTTTCTTTCTTTCTTT
>VZTI01002344.1:918415-930524 GCA_013397865.1 Struthidea cinerea | reverse complement strand
CCTCTCTTCTTTCCTACTCTCTTCCCTTTCATCTTATCCCTTTACCCAGAACCCACTGCCATGGAGATCAGGGATTAACATTAGGGTTAGCATTAGGGTTAGGTTAGACCCTCTGACTTTTTTTGTTCCTTTTGACCATGAGCACCTACAAATCTTCGGTGCTCCCTTCCCATTAAGGGTGGAACATCACAGCCGCTAAGTGTTTCGAGACTGGGACCGTCTGCCTGCTATACTGCTGTATATAAACAGCTCTGTGAAGTTTCTATGAATTTTGCAAGGAAGGCACAAATGGAAGGAGTGGCAAAAATGCTGAAAAAGAGCAATTCTTTAAGCCAGTCAAGGCTGGGGAGGCTTACAAGGATCTGTATTGGACTTTAATAAAGGACCAGAACCTGGATACCCACCATTCTCAGCTCCTACCTATTATAGTCTTAGCTCCTAAAAACAGCATACATAAATACAAATAAACACATCAAAGATAAGAAAACCTTACTGGAAATAAAAGTTAAAACCATACCAAAAATCATTTATTACAGAACAATATATTTGTATGTTCAAACTTCCTGCTGCAAGATGAAGAAAAAGGCTGTGTGTTTGTTTATGTATATTCATGAGCATTTAAAAGGACCACGGTGCTTCATCTCAAGACACAGCTGATCTGTAGCTGGGGCTGTGGTGCAGTGTTATATAATGCAACTTTCTGCCTTTGTAAGACGTCATTTTCCTTTCCAGTATTTATGGGTTTCCTTTTTTTCTCTGGTTAGAAAGCAGAGTATTTCAAAGAAATACGTGCTTTGTAGGGTTTTTTTACACCATGTAGGACATACTAGATGCAGTCCTAGCATAAAATACAGCAATTCTGATTGTCTTCTGTCACAGAGGATAGTAGACTAAAAATATCCTCATCTGTTCCGTGGCAACAACCCTGTGTTCCTGAAATATATTTCTTTTTCTGAACATCCATGAGCCCTCACAATATGGTCATGAGGAGAAGTCAAAGGAAAAACTTCTCAGTTCTGAGCAGCTCTCAGGAAATGCTGCATCCCTCAGAATTTCCTGATTTTAGACAGGTGGTTAATGCACAGTCCAAAGAATCAGCAATCCTGGGGCTCCCCTCTAGTACTCAGAAGACCTTCATGGTGCAGCAGGCTCAGCTCATGCCGTGTCTGCTCCAGCGGGGCAGGCAGCACCCAGGGTGGGAGTTCTTGTCCAGCCCCCAGCACGGCTGCCCTGCTGCAGGCACAGGGCCTTGTGCTGAGAGCGCAGCACCGCCCTTGCAAAAAAAATGGAGCCAGGAGTAAATTAAACAGTAACTCATCTGTGTCATTATAGCTGGTTATGATTCTCAACATCTGTTCAGTTTTGGAGAGATTTAGAACAATCACTGTAGAGTACTGCTGATGTAACTTTTGAACAGCCTTTTCCATGCATATGAGGTGCATCCCATTCTGCCAAATTAATGTCTGGCATCCCTTACAGCCAAGACATCCAAGACTTCTATTTCCCACCATGCTTTATATTTTTCTGGCACAACCCTAATTTCTATTTCCTCTCTAAGTGACTTTTACTGCTGCCTGTGGACTGCCCTAAATTATTTTTTGGGTTTCATTGTAAAGATGTTCAAATTGTTCTACAGCTAAAATAATTAAGCCCCTTTTAGTAAATATTACATTTGTAATTAAATGCCAATATTGTAGTTTCTGAATATCTCCTGTTCCTACAGCTATCACGCAGCACTTTCTGCTACATGAAGCTAGGACTTTTTAGGCAGAAATCACCATGTTTTACCAGAGGAGAACGTTCCAAAAACAAAAGAAAATGTGAAATGTTCTAAAAAAAAAGAAGTCTGGACTGTTCTGCCTATTCTGCATGGCTTGCCAAATACAATAATGGTATCCATCATGCTTAGTATCGCAGTTTCCAAACTGTATTTCCTGCACTACCCAGCAGATGATGCTAATGTATTACAAACTGTTCTCTGTTCAATTTTAATCAGCGGAAAGATGCCCAGTTACAAGATGTAGTCCTGTCACATGCCAGGTATTTAAAAGAATTTTCAATTGTCCTCTTTGATTTTTCTCTTTCCTAAAATGTGTGAGTCTGTGTGTCAGAATGAGTTGGTATTTTGAAAAATTTTTGTTACTAAAGGTTGACCTTTTGAAGTAGAAACCTACCAATCTTTCATAACCCTCTGACATTCCAGTGTGTTGGATATACGTTTGACCATTTCAGAAGTCCCTTGGCTATATTTAGCATCTCTTTACTCATATTTTGTGACATACAGCATTAGGTTTTCTGCTGTGTTGAGCATTTATTCCTGGTTTCAGACTGCAGTAAATATAGACAAAAATTAAAAAGGCAAATATACCATTCATGTATATGAATGAGAAAGGCCGAACTGAGTTTCCATGAATCTTCCACAATCCTCAGCTTTCTAATCTAAAACCATAATTTAATTACAGACGATGAAAGGAAGCTTTATAATCACTTCTACTTTGTAATGTATTCTGATTTTGTTACTCAGTGAGACTTGCTCCTAATTTCACAAGAAGCCTCCACAGAGGCATTTGGAATTACCTGCTGTGGTGGCTGGATCACACCTGCAGAATAAAAATGCTACTAATCATGTATATCAGAGTCCAAGATTTTTCAGAGTGACAGTGCCTGCGTAGCATTCATAGATATTGTTTACATTTTGCTGCTGAAAGGAACATAAGGTATAAAGAACAGGTTTTCCAAGGTGCTTGCAGGGAAAAATAAATTGAATTTTCTCTGCTTGCTCAGTCTTGACCTCATTCTCTGAAGTGGTGGGATCGTGGCCAGCCCTCTCCAGAAGCTAGGCATTAGTGACAAGCAGACCAGCACTTGTGGTCCTTCCAGCCAGTGTATCCTGTTGCAGCTGTTACCTGCCTGCTGAATTGCTGCACCACTAGGAGATGGGCCAAGAGGACCACATCTCAACTTCTGAGGAGAAAATAAAAACTAGAGAAGGGGAAATTGAGCTGTCTTTCTTTGTCCTTTAGTTCTTTCTCCATATCTCTCTTTTTTTTTTTTTTAACTCTGCTCCTTTGGGAAAAGTATGGGCCCCTGAGGAGTAGGAAAAAGAACCATCTTGCTTCCTGCAGTGCAGAGGGCTGATGTCTGTCCTTTCCAGACTGTGAGTCTGAGATTAATTAGACCATTTGGCTTTTCTTATACTTTTTTCCCCCCAGGAGGGCTGAGTTATATGAGAAAGTTGAAGCTTCTTGTGTCACTCTGCAGCAGACTCAAGGACAGGCAAAACCCATTACAGATAATTGTATTGCAAGAGTTTGGCAGCATAGAGGAGATCTAAGAATAGGCTGCCCAACCATCATCTGGGGCATGAAGTAGACAGGACATGCAGGATTCAAAGTGTTGGCCTTAGGGCTTGTGTGTCTTAGGCTAACAGCTGGGGGAAAAGTTGTTACAAGTAAATCAGCGCAAAACCCTTCATCAGAAGCCTATTTAGTCCTGTAAATCATAGGGGCATAATTGTGTGGTTGGTTGCTGTGTAGTCATTAAAGCAAAGCAAAACATGAAATCAGTGGGTGGGCAAATAGAATAAAGACCACACAGGAGTTGCACAAGCCTTTTCTGTTTCCCTGGCATCACCAACAAGCACACTTTCATCACCATGTGCAAGGAGAAGAGGAGGAAGTGAGAGAGGGAAAGAGAAAGACCAATACTTCAGCCAGTAACACTTCCTTTCCCTTGAAGAAGAACCACTTGCTTGGCCAGAAACCTGCCTGAAATCTGGTTTTGTGACGTGCAAGTCCTGAACTTCATGCAAATGTAGCAAAGATACTGTATTAAAGCTAGAGTTAAATCACTGAAGGACGTAATAACTCGCACTGATAAGTGTTGACCACTTATCTCTAACAATCCAAGTAAGGTCCTATCACAATGTCCTGTTAGGTAGAGACCTGGAGGTTCTCTCTTAATAGAAGTATTTGGGTTCTGCTGTTCAGTGATTGCCTCTGTGAAGCAAGAGACATAATAAACATTTTATTGAAATCTGAAAGAAAGCAGAATGAGAAAACACAGAGGGAGGTTGCCTTCAGCCATGGAACTGGGGAGACAAATATTAAAGAACTAGATGTGTTTTCTTTTAATTTGAATTTTGATACACCTACACCCTGGAGAGGGGCAGACTCTTTTATATAACTGACGGGGATTTTAACATAGAAGTACAGCTGGATGATGAGAAAGAAGATGCTGGTTGCTGTAGCTTAGCTTGATAGCATTCATCAAGGATGACTTTGCTTCCTGCAAAGAGTAGGCACAGGAGACATTTGATTGCTACTGTGGGGACTGTTTTTAACTCACTAGATACATTTGGGTTAAGAGGATGAGCTTTATGGGCCATCATATTAAAGTAATTTGGAACAATAATTTGAAGTAGGGGAAGCTAGGTTTAGAGTGTGTTGATAATCAGGAAGAAACGTTGTAGTCAGCCTCTATAAAGTTGTGGTTGGAGTAGTATGCATAGCTTTGCATGTGCATCACACTGTGTGCATTAAGCTGGGTATTTTTTAGTTTAGTAGAACAATTTTGCCTTAAAATAATTTAACTTTACAATATACAAACATGAATTTTTGGGCTGAATGCCTGGGTCTGGAGAAACCTTTACGTATAATAAAGATGCATCCAAAAAGGGTAGATAGTGGGAAATGAAATTAATTTCCAAACTATTAGCAGGAGTGCAGATGTCCAAGAGATGTTATCTAGAATGGCCATAATGTGGAAGGATTTTCTTCCAAGGTATTAGTTATTTCTTTAGGGGAAAATGAATTTTTACTGAGAAAAAGGTTTAGAAGGCTTACATTCCATACTAAGTACTTAGCATTCTGAAGGAATACCGGATTCCTTGTCACTTTGAACAGTGCACAATAAAACCCCAAAAACTTTAACTTCTATCACTTACTTCTGTACGCAGTCTCTGCAAGCCTAAATAACTTAGCAAATTGTACAGCTAGTAATCCAAGACTGCATGATTCATTTGTGAGATTTCAGGGGGATTGAAGCATACTGGGTAAGAAGTTACACATCAGAATGGGAAGGTTTGGGATCTTGAGAAGAACTGGAAATTTTCTAAACAGCTTAATGCAAGGAAAGAGTATTTACAGAGTTAGAAACTACCAAATAGTAGAAATCTGATCAAATTTGCTTTTCCTATGGAGAAGCAGGGAATGGGGGCAGAGTTGCAAAGAAAGTAGGGCATGATGAGAGTTTCTGTCTACTTATGTACGGTATTTAGAAGAAAATGGAATACACTGTACTTCAATATTTCTGCTTCAAGGAGTAACAAGAAAAGGAAACTATTCATAAATTATAATGAATCGAATTTGCATTAGGTCCAAACTTTAATTTCAATTAGAGACCTGAATATCAGGAAAATATTTTTATTCAAACAGAAAAGCTCGTTGTTTGCAGACAAAGGACCTGGCACAGATGGAAAGACAAAAGTACCTTCTTCTGCCTGTTGAGTTATACACATATAACTTAGCACAGATGGCAGTTGAGTAGGAAATTTTTTGAAGGAAAACTACTTTTTGAGTGATAAAACCAACTTGGAGCCATCTTCCATAGAACCTAAGTCTCAAAAGTGACAGAGAAGGTGGTTTCCAAATGTAGATGTCTTCAAAATATACACTGTTCATTTCTTTTTTTCTAAATGAGTTGAGGACACTGCTGCTCTCTGATCACTGATTCCTTTCAGAAACATACACGTAGTGAATGCCTTGGACTTTGATATGAAGATCTGGGCTTCAATCAAAGTTGGCTTTAACGGGGAATGAAACTAGGAGGCTGCTATTTTCCAGCACTGTTTGAAATAAAAAATAGTGAAGAAATCATCACTCAAGAAATGAGACTTTATGGCTGTGTTCTGTTGAGTGGGCAGGGTAGTGTAGATGGGTGATTTATTGCAGACACTTCTGTTGTGTCATAATTCACTCAAAATAATGTGATTTACCACACATGCAGACTGGTAGCTTATTTCAACAGACACAGTTAAGTGCTAAATTGAGAACCATGGAAGTGAAAAAGGCTATCTTGAAGAGCTGAGGTGTTTATATATGATTATTGGCCTGTGCTCAGATTTAGAGAAAGGGGGATTTTACAGACAAGTAAGACAGTTGAAGGAACTCCCTAAGCACAGCCAGGTTTTTATAAGCCCTATGAAGAGACCTAACACGGTGTTTGCAGCTGGCTGTGTATGTGCTTGAGGATGCTGGCTGACAAACATTTCCTCTACTGGCAGTTCTGCCTTAGGCTGTCCTTGCCCATGTCCAAATTCTGACAGATGCCAGGGCAATAGTTTGTGGAAATGCACAATGAACATGACCAGGAACCTCATCCAGGTGATGAATTGTATTCTCATTTTTTCTTCAACTATTTTTTGGACATATCCATTTCATAATGTGGATTACCACACAGCAGTCTATGTACTTATTCAGAAGCATTTAAGGACACAATTGAGGGGCAAGAAAAAAATGCAGAAAGTTAGAGGTTACTGCTCAGACCAGTGCTGTTTACATTTGTTCGGTTATATTCATGGAGGTTTAGAATTTCCAAGCGTGTTATTATTGGTAAAAATAGCTTGGCAATGTGTCTGTTCTACAATTTCAACTAATAAGGAGAGTTCTTAAATCCCAAGGATGCCTAAAGAAGAGCTGATAGTAATAAAAATGTGTCAATTTACAGAATTTTTAAAATGTGAAAACTCAGATCTTAAACACACATAGAAATGAGGAATATGTTGGAATTCTGAGAATATGCACATTTTCAAATTGAAGCATTGAAGAACTTAGTTACTGAAAAGATTGATCAACCCTGTAAAGATTTTTCTCAGCTTCTTTGACACATGTTCTGATTAGTCTGTTGGAGTGAGGATGAGGGTTTAATATTCAGATTTTTATGAAAACAGCTCAGAGCTGAAAAGTAATTTTAGGCATTGTGGGTAAATGCCCACATAATTCAGAATCTAATTCAAGGGACATGCAGGAAAACCAGAGATACACCGATATAGGTACACACTGTGGAAAGGAAGATTTCAAAATGGTTTTCTTAGGAGCCTAAAAAAAAGAATTATACTGTCTTCATTTGAATATGAAAGATAGTTTTGTAAAAAAAATCAGAGAGTTTTAACAGTTAAATTTTATTATCACTAAAAAAACCTTGAACTCTGCTGTCAGTGGATACCATTTTAGTTAGAATATTTATGCATTAAGGAAATAATTGCTTCTCTGTTTATGTAGTTACCATCTACAAATTTGAGGGTTTTATTTGGGATTCTGAATGGATCCAATTACAATATTGTTAAGGTTTCCTGCTTGCATATGCTAACTGATTTTCATCTTTAGAAGCTGATACTGGGTCAATATTATTGAATATAGACATTAAAGTCTTGGTTATTATATTCAGCTTGTATCCTATTGATATATGAAAGGAATACATTTTCCAGAATATTTGTAAGGAAAAAGGACAAAGACTGCAAAAGACAGGGGAAAGCCTATACCTGTAAAGATGGCTTTCTTCTTTGGTAGTTGGATAGGAACCAACTAGTTGTTGGCAAACTGTTCTAAAGTGATTGTTGTTTGTGTTTCTTTTTGTCTGTTTGCTTGCCTGCTTGCTTGTTTCTCCTGCCTGGGTGAGATAGATTTGATTGTGGTGTCAGGTGATCTCTTCCTGAGTTTGTACAAGACCCGTATATGTGTCTATAGATCTCCCAGTCAAATTCAGAGTTCTACATCTCTCTGACATAGGCCAACTTCTTCAAATATAAGGGAAAATACTTTGTTTCTTCCAGGAGAATTTTGACATTCTTTTCATAATTGGTCATGGTGACATGTTTGTCAGAACTTTAAGTTACATTCTAGTCAGAGAATCATTCTGACATTCCAGTATTGTCAGTTATATCAAAATTCTCTTTAGCATCAAGAGTAGTTTTGGGGTTGGTTTGTTTTTTTTTTTTTCTCAGGCTCTAGCTTTAGGAGACAAACAAGTGAAATATTTCTCTAAATTCTTTGACACCTTATGTGTTCCATACACTGAGTTCAAAAAATATATTTTCTACATTCTACTGTTGTCAGCTTTTTGTGTTTCTGGCTGCTTCTCTGGTGGAAAAGATCAGCATTCACGTCTGCCAAGTGCATCACAATTGCAGCATTCTGCCCTGTTATCACTGTGCTGTTGGCTTCATCTGTCCTTCTTTTCATGGAGTCACCAGCAGCAAGGGGAGCAATGATCACCTTCTTGCAATAACTTCCTGAAATTTTCTGTTACATTTTGCCAGACAAGTTCCTCAGTAGGTGTCTTGCTGGGAGTCTAACACCTATTCAGTAAGTTGAGTGTTTACCAAATTTTTTTTGCTGGTCAGTCACAAAGGTTTCAGCTTTTCTACATTTTCCTGATGCTATTTTCTCTGTGACCCCTGCCAGTGATTCCCAACGCAGTCTTTCAAGAAATATTAATCTGCTGTCACTATATGCAGAATTACACTTTATTCACATGAACATAACTTAGGCTGCATTTCTGCTGGCATGCACCACATGCACCCAGAATCTATTTCAATTGGCGAAAAAAGGAAAACACAGCACATCCAGCACTGATCACAGCTGTTGTTCCCTCCTCATTCATGCACATGGCACAGAGCTACTCCTCTAGAGACGTGATCATAGTTCCCCTCTGATCTACCTTTCTAGATGGAGCTACTCCAAATTTCAACACAAAATTTCTCTACACTTGGTTTTCTGCCATTACAACACATTCCAGATACCTGACACGATCAATGACACTCAAGGCTCAAGCTTTAAATTCTTCTAAGGGAAATGGTACACATATCTCTCTTAAGTAGGCTATTCAGAATCATAGAAACCCAGACCATGAAAAGAAACAAAACACAACAAAGCTCACCAAACCTCTTCATTTCCAAGAACAGTATTTGCAGGTGGAGTCTCAAAAAAATCATTTTAGTTATTCACCCATGATAGTCATTGATTATATCCCCTGCTGTTGAGAGATTTCACTGTAAGCCAAGTGATATCATCTGCTAAGACCTGATCATTCCATTTCCAGGCCAGTAACAAGTAAGTAAACAGCAGAAGCCTAATGCAGGATTTTTGATACATGGACCACAGAGGTTTATTTCTTTTAGCCTTACACTGTCCCACCATAAATTGGTTCATCTGTTAGTGAGGCTTTATGTATTCTTGAGGTATTCTTTTTAATCCTTAGGCTTGTTTGAAACACTACTTACTCTGACATTTTTTATCTTTATAGTGATACAATAAAGATCAAGGCTTAAAAATACAGTACATATTTTTTAACAAGGGTACAAGCAACAGCAATAAAACAGGTAATAAGGAATATGTATACATCAAGACCAGAAGGTCTGTGCTCCAATAGAGTCACATCAAAGATGGCCCATCCCTTTCCTCTCAACAGGAAGACAGCAATAAAGATACCCAGAATGAGAAAACAAAGATGATGGGCAGCAGCCTTGCCTAAGAATTAGGGAGGATGAAAAATGCAAAACTGAGGTCATAGTCATGCCATGACAGCTTGACTCCCAGGGGTCATAAAATAGCTTGTCAAAATTGTGGTTTGTTGTGCCTGATCAAGACAAATCTAAGAAGCATCCCAAGGACTCAGTATCTACTGTGCCCTGTCCTCTGTGTCACACATACAGTCCTGAGCAGACCACACACACACATCTTGGTGCTTGTAACCATGAGTGAGTGTGTGAAATAGAAGTGAATGAGTGCAAGTCACTGAAATCAGTTTTATTTAAAACAAGTAATAAGCATCCTCTTCCACAGAGTCTTGAATTTTGTAGCACTGATTCTTACACTTCCAAGGCTGCCATTTATTAATGAGTTATGCCATGAGAATTTTCATAATACTAACACCAAAAAAGCATTCCAATCCACCCATGGGGCTTCAAGGGACATGTCCTTATGGGGAAGACTTTCATCTGCAGTGAAGGCAACGGTATGAGATGGGACTAGAAGGTCTTTTTCCATTCTCTGGTTTTGGGAAGTGTATCCCTTTCCCCCCACAAAACCTCTACCTTTCTGCTTCCTTCCTAGGAGCCCACAGATAAGGCAGCTCTGCTCTGTTTCAGCACCTTTCCAAGGAGATGTAGTAAATCCACTAGCTGCTACTGGGTGGAAGCACAGTTCTCTTCTCAACCCTCTGCCTTTCCTCAGCTGGGGCAGAGGAAGCATGTACTAGCACTGCCCCAGGGAGAAAGAAAAACTGTCTGACAGAGGCAGAACAGAGCACAGCTCATCTGGACTACACAGGACAATGCAAAATATACATCTATTTTATAATACTATAGTAACTTAGTACTCAATCACTTTGACCCCAGTGGCAACACAGATATTTAGAAGGACAGTTTATCATACTGTTGATAATTACTCATCACTGCTATCATTGCTAGATGATTAAAAGGAATACATTTGTCCAGTTTATGTCCAAGATGAGCATTCTCATATCCTGGGAGTCAGTGGATCCATTCATTCCTCCAGAAGCAGTAAATTGAGTGTTGAGTAATCTGTCCTTTGAAATGTGTGAAGAAGCTGTTAAGAGAGCACAAAATATGTTTAGCCAGCAGTACCAGCTGGATGTGAGCCCATCCAGGATATACTCTGCTCAGCTGACAGCTGTTACCAGACCCACATGAGGGTTAGTCTCTAACTCTCTCATGTCTCATTCTGCCTGTCATTGACGCCTTTGTTTTGCTCTGTAGGAGGGAAGGAAAAAGATGTAACATAGGGACAATGCAGCAACTGCGGGGTACAGAGCTAGGGAGGACTTGCAGGGTGGCAGGTATTTAATGTGATGTGCACACCACGTTAGACAAGCTATTGAGCAGTAGGAAGTTCTTGTTATGCCATAAATTGCATCCTCACACCAAAGAGTAAATTACTTTCTGGTCATTCCATCTGTCAGTCCTCCTCCTCTCAGAAGAAAGCTTTGTGCCTTTTTTTTCCCCATTCTCTGTCTATTATAAGAATCAGCCTTGTGACTGGTACATGTTTTATGTGAAAACTGATTCAAATGTGTCTGTTGCTGCAACAGAAGAAAGTCCTGGTGTCTGCCAGAAGAGGGTAAGTGGAGATGGAGATTGGATAGCAGAGCATGCCAACACAGGGCAACAAAGGCTGGACAATCCAATAAGGGAAACATTAGTAGGTGCCCCACCTGTAGTCTGAGTGAGCACACTGGCACTTAAATTCCTCCCACAGCAAGTGGGTGTAGCAGGGTGAAAGACCTTTAGTGTTGGAGAGCCAGAACATTTTTTAAACATTCAGGTCTTTAAATCTTCTTTTTGGAAGTCGACATTAGATTTTACAGGGTTAACAATAAATATGCTTTACAAAACCCCAAATTTGCTCTTCAACTCAGATCAGGAATGTGAAAAGCCTACTATTTTGCTGTCAGCAAAAATCAATGCCAGCCTTCAAAGGAACAAGTAGTAGCCCGTGTGGTTGTTAGGTGATGATCTAAGGCAAGCCAAGCTTTCAAGAGAGAGATACAAGCTTTTGATAAACCAAATAACACGGTTAGTCTATAGACATGCTTTGGGACTCACAAATCTCCAGAGCAGAAGGTCAGACATGAACATGATGTTGGGTAGCCAAAAGCCTGTCAGTTCCCTCAGTCACATCCTTTGGTCTAGCTAAGGCTGTTTCCTCTCCCTCATCGGCCTGACCGAGGACCACCGGGATGGGAGCCCCGTCCCGGGTGGCTCAGCCCGGGACTGGAGGGCGCTGCGCTGTCACCCCACGGCGGTCCGGCCGGTCCCTCACCGCTGCCCTGTGCCCGGGGCGGGGAGCGGCGCCGGGAGCTCGCCCGCCTCGCCCAGCCGCCGCTGTGCTGAATGAAGGGCATAATCCCTCGGCGCCCGTTCCCAGCGCCCTCTCCTCCCGGGAAGGCAGCGGGGAGCCCAGCCCGGCTTTCTCACACCGCCGCATCGCTCGGTCACCCCTGCCCGTACGGGCGCCCACACGCCGCCCCGGCCCGCAGCGCCCGCGGGCGCCGGCGCCTCCCGGAAGCCGCCCGGGCTGCGGCGCAGACA
>VZTI01002344.1:882265-918093 GCA_013397865.1 Struthidea cinerea | reverse complement strand
GAGGCCGCCGGTGCGGAGCGGAGGGACCGTCGGGGCTCTGGCGGCCGGCGCCGTGGTCCTGGGGAAGGCGGGCTGCGCTCGGGGCACGCTGCGGTGTCCCAGCCCGGGGCCCTCGGGGCGGCGGGCAGGGCGCGGGCGGCCGCCCGGGCGGGCTGCGCTCCTTCCGTTCCCACCGAGCGGCTGGACAATAGCGGGAAATGCCCGAGTTACCCTCCCTCACACCTTTCATTTCCAATATTAAATGGCTGTAGAGTTTTTGTGTGGGAAAGGGTGTGCAATTTTGGCCCCACTTGTCGTGGAGCCTAGGTAGGAAAACCTCCCAGTGACTCGCCATGGGGAAGAGCATCCTGGCAAATTCCCACGGGGCAGTTTCTCAGGTGGGAAATAGCATTAATCTTGCATGGATCTCTAGTTTCTCGATGGAACTAAGTCCCGAGGGTTTTCCCAAGAGTGGCATATGCAACTGAGTCTGTAATGTGCGATTTTCTGTTAGATAATATGACTTAATCCTCTGTGTGCTTGGCCATCCCACTGTCATCTCCTCAACCCACTCCCTAAAAGCTCCCAGAGAAGTAGGTCAGTATCTCCAGATGATGTTTCTATTAGACACTGGTGAGTTTCTGCGCTGCCGGCTGACTAGAAGGCAGCATTGTGACCCTTCCGTTTATGCACATACTGAATGAGCCGAGCTTCAATTATTCATTCTGATGCTATTGCAACCTTCTGCAGTTTCTCTTCTCCAGGGACATGATGTGTAACAAGAGTTTGAAACACTTCGCCAGTGAGGCTGCAATCCTGTCTAGGCATATGGCGGCTGTTTGCTTGTCTAGCCATTTTTAAGGGTTAATTTGTAGCACTAGGAGGTATGCCAAGGAAGAATGAGGATTCCCACAAGAGCAGCATTTCCCTGTGCATTCCTTCTGTTTCCCTCTAAAAAGCTATAATTCAAGGTACTGAATGGTTCGTGGACTAGGCTGTATGGATGAGTTCTGTCTTTTCCATCTGAAAGAAGCAATGCCTCCAGAGGGCATTTGGTTACCATAATGGAGAACCTATGGCTTCAATATAGAATTGGTTTAAATCTGATAATTTCTTGGTGTTATAGACATTTGCTGTTTTGTAGATGAAGAAACAGATGCAGAAATAAAATACATTGGAACCAGAGATTTGGCGCCAAAACTCAGAACCCTGTTTGTTGTTATTTATGTTTTTGTTGTGGTGGTGTTGTTTATATTTTACTTGTGTAATCATCTATCCCCTGTGCTGTGCTCTCCATTCATAAACTGTGAACCATTCACGTTTTCCAAATACAGAAGGCTGGGTGGGCACACAATGGCAGCATACTTATGAAAAAACAGGATAACTGTCCTGTGACCTGTAGTCACGCAGTGTATGATAGCTTCTACAGACTCCATTTTAATAGAAGGTGTATTTTGGAAGAGCAGCAAGGTGGCCTGTTCATCACTAGCTCTTGGAACACTTACTCTTGGGTGAATTAGTAACCTAGATGAACACAGGCATGCAGAGAAAAATGATATGCCAAAGGTGTAAAGAGGCAAGATAGTTTGAACCTTCTGTGCAGAGCACCCTGTAATACGAAGACCAAAAGAAAAAGAGGCCAGTGCTGGTGGAAAGCAGACATGCAGTGAGCCTCTGAGTGATCACTGTCATTGTGCCAGAATTTCACCCATTCTTATGGTTAGTTACAGGCAGAAAACATTGAAATGAACTGATACAATAGGGACAGTAGATTTCCAAGGAGGTGGGTACCTCTGAGAATATAGTATTTTCAGCTGAGAAACGTCTCGCTCCAAGAGATACTCACCTCTGCATGACTCTTAGGCAAAAGAATAGAGAAAAAACTAGGGTTTAAAATTGCTAGAGTCTTACAGATGCTGAAGTCTTGTTGTCAGCATCTGAGGTCAGATGTTGGGATTTGGGGGGTTTTACTCCAGAACTCTTCCATTCAGCCACCTTTTTAAATCGCCAAAGTATGAAACTGCATTCTGCTCCAAGGTGCACAGTTAAGGAAAATGATGTTTCACTGAATTACAGTTTATTGACTAGTCTGTAGGGGTGAGGTTCTTTGTACTGTCTTGGAAGACCTTAAGACTTGGCAATTTGATAGTTCATCTTGCAACATTTGAAATACTGGCTCTGATTTTCACCCAGTAGTAATTAAAAGCCTCTTACTTCTCGTTTGGCACTCAGAAATTTAGTATAGATCCCGTTGGCCAACCAATCCAAGTGGAAGTAAAGTCAGGACTTTGTTTTTCCTTTCAGCTTTCCTGTACCTTTTACTCTGACCATCTCCTAGATAAGGGAATTCACATGATGTTCAAATGAGACAAGCCAGTATTACACCACTGCTGTGCTGCTGGTGTCAATACCAGGTCTACCCCTGAGTTCTTTCTTGTCCCTGTAAAGCTTCTCTCTAGTTGCATGCTTCCTCCAGACAGGTTAGAGAACAAAGGAGGAATTCCTGCTGCATCTAATCAAAGGTCTGAGGTTTCCAGCAGAGGTAACACTGCCAGAATCAGATGATCACAGAGCAAGTAGTAAGGGATTACTCCAGGGGCTAATAATTGATTACTAAAAACAATGAAAACAGTGAAACGGTGAAAATTCATAAAGCCCTATTTCTCCCTCTTTACCCTCTAGCTGGTTAATTCACACCATGCATGTTTTCTGCTGTGCCAGGGCCTCAGCTACGGTGCCATATTCTTAACTATCTATACTGGGTTAAGAAATCTGGGGACACTGTGGTAATGACTACTGGAATAAGAGGCAGGGCTAGGTGAGAGAATTAAGCCTCTGTTGTCAGGAGGAATACCGGATCATCTTTATTCCAATGTACACAAAGGCTTACTGTCTGCGATGTGCCTGCTTGTGACCGTCATGGCTGGCGTTTAAGCTCCAAGGAAAAGATCCTGCAGTCAGCGGTCAAGAGCAGATGCAAAGGAAATGTTCAATCCATTGAAATCAACCAGCTGCCCTGGTGCTGCCCTTGAAGCGTATACTGCTTTTGTAACTCCAGTGAATGTAATAAATTAGGACATTCATAGTATATCCTTAAATCTACGAAGAGATATGGTCGCATCTTTCCCATTTATTTTGTCAGTATTCCAGCAGGTTCTAACAGAATTGGCTTTTTTTCAGTTTACCTATTAAAGGCTATTTGTAGAATAAGAGTGAGAGATTTCATTTGGGTTCTGGATGTTTTTAATGTAAAGTTGAGATTCTTAACTATGGTTGCACATTAATGCAAATATTTTCTTTGGTGAGGCGTGGGGCATAGCAGGTGAAGGAGGCTATAAACTGGGTAAACGTGATTATCTGAACAGGCAGATCTTCTTTAAATAATATCAGAAGATTCAGAGCTCATAATCTGTATGCTTTTAGCATGTGCCAGTCCTTCAGAGAGGCCACAAGCTGCTTTACACTGACACAGTAGCTGCGTTGGGGTGTCCTGGATCTGCTTTTGGTCAGTGTTCTCTTACAGGACCTGGATGGTAATATAAAGAGTGGGTATATCACATTTTCCAGGGACATAAAACTGTGATGCTTGAAATATGCTGGAGGAAAAGATTAGAATTCAAAAGTTTTCCAACAAATTGGAAGAACTTCTTGGAAAAGAGCAGAATGAAGTTCAGTAGGGATAAATACAAAGTACTACAATAAGGCAGAAATTACCAACCACATAAGCACAAGACAGAAGTAAATGACTAGGTTGCAACTATGCAGAAAAGAATCTGTTATGATAGATCACAAGCTGAACATGAGTCAATGTCATGCTGTTGCAAATGAAGGCAAACATCTTGCTAGGGTATGTAAAAGACATGGAAGCCTGGAAGACATGAAGCAATCCTTTTGCTCTGAGGCTGAAGCCTCAGCTTGAAGGCTGGGCAAAGTTTTGATTATTGCACTTTGAGACAGGTGCAATTCAATCAGAGGGAGTCTAGAGGAGGGCAGCAGGACTCATCACAGGTCAGCAAAATGTGACCTGCAAGATTATTTGAAATAACTGCAATTTTTAGACCAGAAATTTGACAGGGGAATATAACACTCTTCAGATAAAAATAGAGGTGGGAATGATCTTTTCTTTGGGCTCATGGTGGATGGAGCAGAAAGCAAGAAGCAGCAGAAAGGATGATTATTTTAAACTATGAGAATAATCTTCCAGGACCTAGGACAATAAAAACTGTCAAATATTTGATCTGGGGAGGTTCTGAATACATTTTAAGAACAGGTTAGACAATCGTCTGTGAAGAATCCAATAAAGGTTGGTGATCCTGTCGTGGAAAAGCACCCTGGACTGTTTAATGTCTTAAGTTCTCCTCTAGACCATTCTTCTATCATTTTATGAAGGCAACATGATCATTTAGTGTAAATTAAATTAAAGAAGTCTGCTGACCCTGTCTGATGTTTGTCGGATATCCAAGGGTAGCACAGCACCAAGAGCACAGACCAGCTCTTTCTGAAAAAAGCTTGAAAGAAGGGTAAGAGCTTACTAGAAGACAGTTCGAAAAGATCTCTCTTTTTGAAAGAAAAGTGAAGGAATGGGACATTTTGATTTCTCTGGAGCAGATGCTTGACTGAGTCTATGAATGCTGAAAACAGTGCTATCGAAGAAGAAAAATTAATGAAGATTAGCAGTTAGTAAAATTATCTGAACTGAAAATACAACTCTTCTAGTATTTCATTCCTTGAATGAAAGGCTGTAGTCCAAAAATTGTTTTTAGAGGTAAAACAAATAAAATAATGGAATTCAGAATAGGAATAAAATAAAACATAGTCCTATGATTTATATTTTTAGACATTTATCCAGGGAGAGAAAATCTAGGTCCTGTAGTATTCATGGTTTAACATATATTGTTTAATATAAATGGAACAGACAGTCCCCTGTGCATTGTGAAAAATCCTGGATCTCTGTGAGGAGACAGGTAGAAAGAAAAAAGAGAGCAATGATCAACTCCTTTGGATGCTGCAGTGGTGGGCTGCACATAAGATCCTGAATAGAACACATTCTGAGTCCAACCAGATAATTTTTTAATCCTCTAAAGGGAGAGGGATTTTTTTCTCTCCTCAGGCTTTAGACCTTTTCACTCAGACAAAAAGAAAAGCTCTCAGAGAAGTTAAAGACATACCAGGAGGAGTGGAAGTGTTTTTATACCAAGCAGGCAATAGGGAATTTTTTCTATGAAAACAGGTACTCTCTAGGACTGAAAGGCTTCAAAGCAACTGCTGGAAAGAATCTGTTTTGGATGAACAAGACAAGGAGAAAATGAAGAGATAGGCTACACTTTTTAGTAGCCTGTTTTCATGGAGCTGTTGCTCAGTGAACATATTAGCATAATCATCTCTTGTAATTTAAACACTCTTACACTGGAATTTTGCATAAATTGATGGAATTCCTCATTTTTTATTTACTCTGGGACACATGAGCACAAACCGTGACACTATATAAGATGTGATGGATTTTTCCCCTCCCCCCATCTTGCATTACTGTGGGAACACCTTGGGAAAAATAATTACATGCTTAGAAAGCCAGTCACTTGATGCCCCAGATATTTCAAAGTGAATTCCCATCCCTTCCACTCAAGGACTGAGCAGTGCTTCACATCAGCTTGGACCACTTTGCCTGAGTTTATTTCCTCATTCCTCTTCCCATCCTTCCCTTTACTGTCTTTACTTCTCATATGAGTGTATGAAACAGTCTTTATTTGAGAGACACAAAGGGTATCCAAAAGAAGACTTACTGGGATCCAATGCTAAGGAAGTTTAGCTTTAGAGCAAGGTGGCTCTGGAAGGAAATAAAATATAGCTAATGTAAAAAAATCCTATTTTTACCCTTAGAAGGAGACAACAAGGTGAGGGGGTTATTCTCTAGGAAACTTGTGAGGAAATCTGAGACAGGCTGTGCAGAAAAACACTAAACATGCTGGTGGGGGTTCTGCAGATGGTAAATGTTTCTCCTAGTGGAAAATGTTGATAATTGTCTTGAAAAGGAGAGGTGTTACAGACAGAAGTAGCTACAAGAAAGGTAGGGAACTGAAAGAATTTGAATAGAGGAAGCACGGTCTTGAAATATGAACTGAATATGAACGTTTGGGTTTAGGGTGCATGACTGGAATTTCTCAGTGTGGTTGTGAGGAAATTGTGTAGGCTGTTGCAAATGACCCTTCTTTCAGTATGAGCTCTGTACTTAGTGCAAAATAATGATATCCAAACCTGCTTTAAATGAAGCATCTGCATAACAAGGTTCAGAGCAGCCATATCCTTCACGTTCTTTATGTTATGTCCAGCTAGGGTCTAAAAGTCAGGTGAAACCTGCGGAAGCATTGCTGCAGTTGTAATTTCAATATTTTAACAAAATTGTTTTCCTATGAGCAAAATCAGAGGCATCAGCTTCAAGCTGTCAAAGGCAATTTTGCCTGGGAGGAAACTGGCTGGTCACGCACATGAGCTGGGAATCTGTGAGCACTTGACAGGCACTGAGCACTTCCTCACTGTGAATGAGGACCTGATGAGGGAACAGCAGTGTCCAGCAGCGCTTTTTGATGGCAATGCCAAAGCCTTTTACCAGCAGCTCCCCGGTGCAGATGGAGTTTTACAGAAATAGTCACACAAGCATTTCTGCTGCCATTATGAGGGGACTGGTGTTTTTTATATACTGGAAACAATATAAAGCTAGAAAGCAGATATTGGAAAAACTTGGTAAAGGTATGTGTGTACTGAGGGCATTGTTCAGCAAATGCTTCTCTTTGTCCCTCCATCCAGGGCAGTAGATTCTGCCTTGTAGGCGGCAGCACCTCTGTGTCAGACTGTCACAGCAAAATCCAGGTTCAAAAACTTGTGAAGTGAAAACTTGACTTATACAGGGTGTTGGGGAGGGACTTCACAGTTTCCTGTTGAAAAAGATGACAAGCTGATTAAATCAATGGACCAAAATATGCTCAGTGTTTTAAAAGTGGAAGCAGAAGCTGTGGTTTTTCCTGAAGATACCAAATATCAATTAACAGCCTTGGGTTGTCTCATTTGCAACAGCTATAGACTTTTGAGAAATAATTGCTGGTAAAATGGCTAAAAACTTGAAAGAGCTCAGGTTCCAGCTGTCTGTAGATCGTCCTCAGAGAGGTCTTGTCACAAGGAATTTGGCAGGTAAGACCACCACAAATGGGGAACTACACATTGCTGGTAGTGAAGTGTCAGTATTAATAAGCATGACAATTACTAACCCTGCTGATTTACTTTGCTACTTTTAATTGTGTATCTGTAGATATAAAAGAAAGAGTGCTACTGGGACAAGTATTGGATAAATCTGATTCATTAAAAGCAATTGATATTGAAGATCACTATATGTATAGAAGAATTTTATTGTTCATCAAGAACTTCTGTTCCATACCAGATGAAGTCTCTATCTCAAGACAGTGTCTGATGACAAAAATGAGGGTAGTCACAGGTAGTGATTATTCTTTCAGTGATTGTTTCTTGATCTGTCTACCATTTCACTGAGTACAAAAGCAAGAGGATTGTCTTGGATAATACAAAGCAATTCTTTCCTGTGAGGGTGACGAAGCACTGGAACAGGTTGCCCAGAGAGGTTGTGAACGTCCATCCTTGGAAGTGCTCAAGGCCAGGTTGGAGGGGGCTCTGAGCAACCTGGTCTAGTGGAAGGTGTCTGTGCCCATGACAGAGGGTTGGAAGCAGATGATCTTTAAGGTCTCTTCCAACCCAAATCATTCTATGATTCTCTGATCCTGTTGGACAGTTGGAGAACAGGACCAGAAAAAAGACTCATTAGCATATGTGGACTTTGACTGACACCCCTTTATCCCCACACAGAATTTTCATTCTGGAATAATACTGGCCTCTGCTGAGTGCATGATGCTTGTTCTAGGGCTCCAGGTCTGTGTCCTGACCCAGCAGGAGGAGGGGAGAAAATGCCAGAGCAGAGATGAAAGATACGTGGATCTTAATGCCTTTTATCACCTTCTTCACTAAACTAGGGCTCAGTGAATTTCCAAATTGAGATCTTGCAGCATGTTGACAGTGAAGAGCAGCACTGCAGTGCAATTCAGTGTTCTCTGAGTTTCTTTACAGTAATGAAACAGCAGGGCTTGAAAAGAAATGAATGTGGTGTTTTGGCTGAGTGTGATGGCAGATGTTAAAAGACAGCATGTTTTCCTGACTTACCTGTCAAGACACGCTGATGAACTTGCAAGGAAAGCAGTATTCCTGTAGGAAGATGCCCCAGTACATGAAGAGTTTTTTCAGATGGATTTGCAAAGCCTACTGTCAGAAAACACTAGTCGATAGCGTGACATTTTCTCAAAGTATATTGTAGTGTAGCCTTTGATGGATAAAATGACCAAAGCAGTGTTTCCATTGGTAAAACATAGTGTTAAAAGTTGATTTATCAAGCAAAGTAAAACTAATTTCATCCTTTCTGAAAGTTTTCTGTTAACTGCAGGTAATTAGGATGGGGACCAGATTCACACAACTTGTGAAAATTTTTGGATTGCTAAATCAGCTCATAGCAGACAGTGAGTTCAGACATAATTATGAAACAAAAGTGTTTTTTCTGTCATGGCATGTAATCCCAGCTGGCAGTCAGCTATCCATTAGTTCCCGTAGGGGACTACTGCTGGACTCCACAGGTTCATCCTAACTTGAGATTTGATGATCAACCAGCAAGAACCAGCATATTCCCTCTAGTTGTTACTCAGGTGAGTGATGTGGCAGGTCGTAGAGAAATGACTGGAGGGTAGCATTCCAGTGAGTGGGGGAAGGGTTTGAAAGCAAATTCTGTAGGTGCAGAGTTCTGGGAAAGAATGATGATTATTTGCCCACTGAAGTGAGAAAGAGAGAGAAGGTGTGGCTATGCAGCTATAAAAGAAAACAGAAAAGTCTAAAACTTGTTCTTTGTTTGATTGGGACCTTACATTGTGTTAAATTAAAATCATATACTGGCTGATACAAAGTGCAGGAGCACAGACCCACAGAAAGAAAATTGAGGACATAAAACCATTGCAGAGAGGACAATAAACAAACCTCTAGAGCACACCACAGGTTCCAGTATCTCTTGTAATATCATCACAATTTCAAGTACAACAGTCTTCAACAGGAAGGTGTAACACAAAAGTCGCAATTCCTGCAATGTACAGACAGTCAAAATTGCTTTCCTATTTGGTACATCTTTGTGGGGCTCAGGTTCCACAGGTTCCTATTAGTTGCTGGACAAATAAACCTACTATTAACAGTTGTTTTCATTCTTAGTGAAGAAATGAGAGAAGAACATGAAAAATCACTGCAAGATGTTGCCCAACTGATGGTGCTATACCATGCTGCTGGATGACTGGGAACGAGAATGAAAGTGGAAGGCAACACGGAGCAGGAAGGAAAGCCTGTACAGCCTGTGTTTAACTGGAATACTTACTCTCATCTTGATGACCTTTACTTTAATGTCTCTAAGTATTTGTTGCAACTAAGGATTTAAAGAAAATTGACAAATACAGCATCAGCTGTGAGAACAGCCCAGGAGCCTCCTCTTCTGGTAGGCGTGATTGGAGGGTGAAGCAAACTTGCTTAGGTGTATAGAGGAAAATGTGGTTCAAAAAAAGTCAAATGTCTATCTATACCATAGGTAAATTTACCTATAGTAAACACCTACTGATGGTCTCTGAACTGTTGCTGGACTTTCATTTGTTAGCAGAGGGAGTGGAGATTTTCCTGAGAGCTAAACTTTACTTCACTGGAAGGAATTAGTGTAGAAAAACTGCTAGAAAAAGTCATGATGTGTAACAATAAAACAGAAAGAATAAAGGGGTTAGGATTCGAGTTGATTCCAGAGTACTGATTCCAGTGTCATTCTGCCTACCTAGTGTTTCCACTTTGTCACTCACAGCTCAGTTTACACAACTGAGTTCAGAGCAGAGATTTTTTTTTTTTCAAATGTCCCCAAGGATGTGAACTATCCTGCCACTTCAGGAAAGCCCTAATGCGCTTGTGATCAGTGGGGCTGTCTAAACAGTTTTTCTTTCTGTATGAACCCTTTAAAGTCTCCGTGCTTCATAAGTTATTGGGAAAAAACATGTATCTTTTTCCTGTACAAACTCTTACTAAAAGAGAAAAATTACAACAGTAGTCTGTGCTGCTGAACCCATCTGCATTTTCCTTAAGTTCCCAGTTTTTGTCTCCAACACAGAAAAGTCTTCTGTAAACACTTCTAAATTTTCTTCCTCATTGCCCCTTAGGAGTCTCTCATTTGTACAGCCATTACCTTCCTCTTCACCTTCTCCTTTAGCACTGCTGTGGTACTAACTGGGTCTTGCTTGTTCATTCCAGTTTTGTCCGATGATGAAATAAAACCATTTTATTTCATAGAATCATGGAATCATGTAATGGTTTGGGTTGGAGGGGACCTTAGAGATCATTTAGTTCCAACCCCCCCTGCCATGGGCAGGGACACCTTGCACTAGACTACATTGGTCCAAACCCCATCCAACCTGGCCTTGAACATTTCTGGGGTGAGGCATCCACAATTCTCTGGGCAACCTATTCCAGTGTTTCACCACCTTCATAATAAAGATTTTTTTCTAAATATCTAATTTAAACCTACCCTCTTTCAGTTTTAAGCCATTCCCTCTCGTACTATCTCTACATGCCCTTGTGACAAGTCCCTCTTCTGCTTTCTTGTAGCCCTTTAGGTACTGGAAGGCTGCAATAAGGTCACCCTGAGGCCTTCTCTAAGCTGAACAAATCCAACTCTCTCAGCCAATCTTCATAGAAGAGGTGCTCCAGCCCTCTGGTTATCTTTGTGGCCCTCCTCTAGATTCACTCAAACATCTTTAATATCCACATCCACGATATTAAGTTTACATATCTTAAGCCAGTTGAGAAGTTTAAAATAAAACCCCTGTAAATAAGTCTTGTTCATTTTTAAAGAATCATTTTCCCTTTGGAATAGCCTGAACTGCACTGAACTGCACTCAGCATTCTTTCTTATAAAGTGACTGTCACCCCAGTAGGTCTGTTCCTGGTACAGTCTCTCTGGCAGTGTCCTTATGCTTCATATGGTTTTACCTCCACAGGCAAAAACCCCAGAACTTTTGTGGGAAAGTCCTCCTGTTTAATGGCTTCTAGCCCAGCCACCTGGAACAAGGGAATTGCCCTCTACTCCATCCTCTGACTTCGCTGAGTCCTCTATCTCTAGAATTTGTTTGCAGTGTGCAGTCTGCCTTTGGGGCCTTCCTCTCTCACTGTCTTAACTGAGATCTTCATGGTATCTCTGCCAAAGTGTCAGATAATTTCTTTTACCTATTAAAATACCTCCTGGTATTCCAGGCCAGACTCTTTGTTAATCCTTTATGCCAGTGTGATCTGCCTTCTGGTGCAGCAATATGGTTCCTACTTGGAGAGATGGGATGCTCCAATAAAGCCTTATTCCACAGTCTCAGCATCTCTTGTGCACACCAGAAAAAAGAAATGCACACGTATAGCAGGTTAAAAAAAGGGAATTATGTTTGGGGGTGAGAAAAGAGATGGTTTAACTTTGGCATTACTGTAACTGTAATGGGATCCATGTGAAAATTCCTCCTGTTGAAATGGCCTCAGTGTTTTATGTCTAAAGGTAGCGGTGTTAAATAAACACTGCACAGCAACAGACTTCTGGTTTTCTCAAGACGTGGTTTCCAGTCTCCTCTGGCCTCTGCTTTCACAGAAGCTGTTTGTCACTGAACTCCTTCCCAGAAGTGACTAGTTTTTTCACTATTTATTGCTAGTGTAATTTCAGTGATTGCTTATCAACCGTTGTTTTAACTGCATGTGCAAAACAACTTTGTAGTATTCAACACATTTTATGAACTACAGTTTAAACTCAAATGTTTTAGCAATGTTTTCTGTTCTTCCACTTCTGACCAGTGTTAGAGTATGTTTCTTTGCTTTGAAGTTTTAGTGCTGTTTTCTTGAGCAGTGTGTACGTGGTGGACAGTTGGATTTGTGTAATGTGTTAATTTAGAAAAGGATGTAAAAAAATGTTTACATCTTAAAGCATTCGTTTGCTGGGGTAATTCCTGGCTCCCACCTGGGGTTTATTCAGCCATCTTCTCTACTAAAACACCATTTTGTCTGTCTAAATTAATGTATTTTTAAATATACATAGTAGCCAAACTGGCAGATGCAGTGTGTCATCCTGGCACTTCAAATGTGTATGACAAATTTTCTTTAATGTTGTTAAAGGAGAAAAATCTTAACGCCAGAGTTATCGTGTTTTCCTTTTGGTCAGTGAATTTACATCATTTTACATAACATCATTTTAGCTTAAACACAGTTGTTAGAGCTTTGGTTGAAATAGCAGGTTTAATTCATATTCTGAAATGCAGGCTAACAGTAGTGGCTCCTGCCAAAAAAGTCTCTCCATTTCCTTTTCCTGAATATGGCTGGAGTTGGGGCACTTGAAAATAATTTTTGCCTCTCCACAGATCTTTGAGTACACAGAAGCTGGTTTATTTTGTTAAAGGACTCTCCCTTGACTCAAGGAAACATTCAAAATTAAGCACTTTCTGTATTAAGTGCTGTCATTCAAAGCGTGACTTACAGTTTCCAAAAGGCATCCTGAATGCTTCAGACAATGTTTTACCTCCCAGGATTGTGTCAGAGTTTAAAAAAACCCCACATTCATCAAAAGCAGAGAAAGGCCAGAGCCATAAGTGAATCACTGATTTTGTTACTCGTGTACTCTTCATACAGATTTTGCTTTTGAGAATGTGCTACAATTAATTTCTCTTTGATGTTGGAAGAACCACTGCATTTGCATCATTATCTGATGCTCTTAATCTGTATTGGATGAGTGGAACAGACAGTATGTGGTATCTTGGGAAAAAAAATCTTGCTAACTATAGTCAAAGAAGGATGTTCATTACCAAGGCTTTCACTGATTCAAATAATTGAAACATTTGCAGCTGTCCTTAAATATTAGGGTGAGAGCTAGGAAGAACAGGGCTTTGCTCCTGCAGCTTACAGGATTTTAAAAACCTTTTAGTAACAGCTGATACAGCCGTACTGCTTCAGTTTTGTTTCATATCTCATTCTTCAGTAATATTCCTGGCAAAACTCCCACTGAAATTAAAGGACTCTTGCATAAGGTAGGACTAGGGAATCTGGATGATTAATATTTTGGAATAAAAAGAAAACCCTTGTGGGTTTCACAAGTAGGTCTGTCCTGCAAGTGTAGAAATGGGGTGACCTTTCTATTGTTGAATGTCCTTTTGTAAATCCCTGTGTCTCAATAGAAGAGTAAAACTAATTGTCTTTTCACTGGTGGATTGATTCTGTTCCAGGACAGAAAAATCACCTCCAGCAAACACAAAACTATTAAAATTTCCTGGGTCATGCAAATAGTGAATTCTGACTTTCTTTTCAAGAAAGTTTTGCAGCTCTTGTTCTACAATCTGAGTCAGTACCACTTTAGCCTGTTCTTTTCAGGTCATTAATTTAATGCCAGTGACTTTGAGAATTGTTTAGCTGCATCATGTGTTTTGTGCCTCCTATTCCAAAATTAGTTTCTTGACTTCTCTGTGGACTGTTGTCCCTGCTGGTACTGCCTAGAGTAGAGGCAGTAGCATACCTAGTTATCCCTTGGGTGTGCTTAGCTTCATTGCATGCTTCTGTGGTGTTGGGACAATAAGGAATGGAAGGGTAGGGCACAAAGGGCCCTCATTCTTATGTAAATGTAATGAGAATAACACAGCTGCCACGTGCTGAAGTCCCACTTTCCATCTCTAGCCTGGGTCTTTCACCTCACTCTTCAGTTTCAGAACTTCTGTCATAGCATGAACTTAAGGTGATGCCGCAGTGTCCATGGCCAGCTTCACATCCCTGGTGCTATCTCTTCCCTGCCAGAAGAAAACTATACCAGTAAAAGAGACTTGGGCACCAGAAACAATTTTTGGGGGAGCAAGAGAGCATTTTGGCAGCTTTGTCTTTCAGAATTACTACGACAATGCTCAAATGCGAAAGTTGTCATGAGTTGCCTCTGTTTGTGGCACCCCTGTAGCTAGATGAGTCTTCCTAATGACTGGCAAATTATTCTTAGACTGGTTTAGTGTGAGAGGCAGTTATTAGATACTTTCTAAATTATTTTTAAAAGAACCTAAATAGTGCTGAAAGTGGTGAGTGGGAGCTGTCAAGAAAACAACTTGCTAATGGAAACGCGGCATAATTAACTGCCTTATTTAAAAGACTTGTTTTAGAAAAGAGCTGATAAATAAGGGACAGCAGCAGCAGAGGGTCTTTGCAACTGTATTGAGTGATCCAACATTTATTAGTGACCTTAGCACCTTATTAGAGAAATTAGCTTTCAAACAGAAACAAGGATAGTGGTCATTTGAAGGATCATAAGGTCAGATTCACTGCGCAGTTTATTAAGCTGTTTTGTCTTTCTGTGCTTTTTGGCCAGCAGTGATGTGCTTGCAGTATCCTCCCTGACTCCTGGATATGCTGAGCAAGGCCTGGAGCACAGGCAGCATTTTAGAGAAGCAGGCTTGTTGGTAAAAATGCAAATGCCAAATCCTTCCCTGTCATTTGTTGTCTCAAGAGCATACAGCCATGTCACAGTCATCCTGGTTCTTCATGCAGCCACACCACGGTGATCACTGGAATAACAATGAATGAGTGCGAATCAGAAACATCTAATAGCCCTTACAAATTTGCCTTTAGGGCTTGGTTTTCTAAGCTGGAAGCTGGAATGGGCCTGCCATCTTAGATGTAGCACTCTGCAAAAATAATACTGCTGAACCAGAAGCTGAGCTCACGAGTAGGACTGTTTGGTATTTAGTTCTTGGTGGGATATTAGGGTCTATTATTATTGTTTAAATGGCAGCAGTAGCCAAATACTGTACAGACATGGGAGGAGAAAGAGTCATTGCCCTGAGGAACACATAAACTACAAAGTAAGGGAAAATGAAGACAGGATGGAAGCAGATGTGTGACACTTAGCTATGGATGAATAGTTCCATTGAAAATGCTTCAATTTGCTGGATGGAAAATAATCTGTCTGTTAGACCTGCCGTTAGCTGGTTAATTCCATGTAAGTGCCAGAGCTAGGGTTATTAGCGAGTGAATTTTAACTGTGAGAAGGCAGTAGCCGTGGGATTCAATTACAGAATCAGGAATCGTGACTTAGGAGGTCTCTAGTCCCAAATTCCTGCTGAAAGCAGGACCAACACTGAGTGCAGACCAGGCTGCTCACAGCTTAATCCAGGCTTGTTTGTAAACTTCCCAGGATGGAGATCTCGCAGTCTCTTTGGGCAAACTGTTACATTCTTAGTTGCCTCATCATGGAATTATTGTGCTTATATCTGGTCTGAGTCTTCCCCTTTGGATTTAATGACCACTGTCTCTTATTCTTCCACCATGCTCATCAGTGCAGTACCTCTCACTGTCATCTCAGGAACCACTGAAAGCACTGGAAGGCTGCTACTATGTCCCCCTGAAGTTTTCTCTTTTCTGTGCTAAACAAGCCCCTTTCAATCATCCTCTCCTCACAGGGCAGGTGATCCAGGCCTCAGCCATCTTGGTTGCCCTCTTCTGGAGTCACTCAGGTGCCAACTAAGGAGGAGTAATCACAGCCTATGGTTCCTGGCTGTGATCTGTTGATGCACCCCAGAGTGTGTAAGCCTTCAGTGCCTGCAGGGCACAGCACTATCTCAGGTACAAATTGTTGTTCTTCTGGACCCCTAGATCATTTTCAGAGCCTTTTCAGACAGACTCCCAGCCAGTCAGTCACCAGTCTGTACCAACATACAAGTTAGTCTGTCCAAGTACAGCATTTTGCATTTATCCTCAGTGAATTTCTTTTCAGTCCATTCCACCAGCCTGTCTAGGTCCCTCTGAACAGCAGCTGTGCCTCCAAGTATATCAGTCAACCATCTGTTTTGGTGTCATATACAGTCTTAATCAGTGGGCATTCTTTCTCCTTCTCAGGACATTGATAAATTATATTGAAGAGGACACCTGAAATTAAACATTAAACACTAGTTCTCAAGCCTGATAATACTGTCAGTTTTTCACTTTTCTAGTAGTCCACATATCTAAAATCACAATTTGGAGAGAGGAATGCTGTGGGAGGCTGTAACAAAAGCCTTGCTAAAATGCAGATGACATCTGCTGCTCTCTTCCCACAAGAAGGCAATCAGTTTGATTAGATACAGTCTATGCTCAGTTAAATAACGTGCTAAATCACATGTCCTTTGACTAGAAGTATGCTCTAAGAAGAACATTCCATGGTTTTCTCAGGGACCAAAGTGAGGGGCTAACTGGTCAACCACCTTGTAGTTTTGCATGTAGTGTCACTTGTCCTTTCTGAAGATGGGTGCCACATTTGCCTTTCTCCAGTCACCAGGGACCTGCTTTGATCTCCATCACCTTTCAAAGATGATAGAGAGTGGCCTCAAAACGACATCAGTCAGCTCTCTCAGCAACCGTCAGTGCAGGCTGGAAGGAGCAGGTTAGGTCAGGAAAAACATTCTAAATTCAGGGGCATGGAGGAAAATACTGAGGTGTCACAGGCAGAACGGGAGCTTCGCAGGAAGTTTATTAGAGAAGCCCTCCTTCACAAACAGAAGCCACAAAGTACAGAAAGAACTCCCTTACTTTCTAAATTCTTTCTCAGAGAGGAGCTGAGGTGCAGCTGGATACAATCTTAGCCCCAGACTTAGTCAGTGGTTTATATCTAAAGAATTACACAGGTGTAATTGAGCTTTTATATAACTTTGTCCTGCAGAATTAAGGATGGCAAACCAAAAATATTTATATAAATAAAATCAATTATATATTTAAACTTATTGCAATAGTGATTGGGGGGGAAACTTAATCAGAATTATTTACTACACAGTATGGATAGCTGTAACTACTAGTTTAGTGCACTGTTTTTGAAGCAATTATGTTAAAGCAATTATATTCAAGGTAGCAGAATAATTGTTAAGCAAATATTGATGTTACTTACTCATACCAACAACTGGGAAAATCTCTTTCATTCAGCCTCAAGGAATAACCTTGAGGAGTGTCCCCACTGAAGGGAAGGATCTACACACACCTTTGGGAGGTATGCTAGAAATCTTTGCTGTGCAAAAGTGGCATTGGCCTTTTGTAGTATAAAGTGATTGACTTTAATATGCATTCAAAATATGCATTTTTAGATTTTGTGTTCTCAGGCTTACTCAGCAAAATATGCTTTGTGCTGAAAAATGTGTTGGCAGCTTTTTAGTTTCTTCTCTTCAACACTTCTGACCCTCACTTCCATATCAGGACCTGCTCCCAGCCTCAGTCAGGAAGCCTCAGTCTTGCATGTCCTTGTGGTGGGGGTGATAGTTTGGTCAAGCTGGTCTCAGCATTCTTCAGCACTAAGAAAAGCAGTGTTATCCTTGCTCAGTGTTATCACTGATCAGCAGCCCGTCCTTGCTCCACTGAACAGCAAACTCTCCTTGCTCAGCCCTTCACTGATAAACTTAATAAGCCTTTCTAGGCTGAGAGCCCTGCTACAGTTTTCTGTGAGAGAAGTGATCTAAAGTAAAACTGGGACATGGATGGATATTTCATTTAGTCTTTGCTAGTGTGCCATTTCCATGTAATTAAGTGTGAAACTAATTAATCATTGGGTTCTTATGTATTAAAGCTGCACCACAGATTTCAGTTTTATTCTTAAGTGTGAAAGAGCAAGGACTGGGGTCAAGCTGAATTCCTGCTGGTGAGTGATTCTGGGTATCACATCTTGCCAAAGCAGGATCCCATTGCCACCTCACAGTCTATGTGGATTCTGTCTGCTTTACTTCTATTACTAGACCATCTCAGATGATTCAAATATTTACCCCTTTATCCTTTTTAATACAGGATTTGTCTTCATCCCTCCCCCCCAATGAGTTGCATGTTTTGCTTCTGTTCTGCTGGTCTGTGAATTCATTGTTTGCAGGCTGGCAAGGCACCAGTTTTGGGGTGACAGATGGAGCAGACTGCAAACCAGGCATTTGCCTCCTAGCCTGAATGATATTTTAATAAGCACAGAGAGGTGACAGAAAGAGAAGCTTCTCACTGGAATGACTGGCAGTTTTGTTTCCAGCCTGAAAGCACTAATAGATAATTTTTGGCCTCAGTCCAAAAAAAAAAAAAAAAAGAAATTCACAGAAAATAGAAGCAGAAAATCCTATTAGCTCCTAAATTATCCCTCTTTTTTAGGGGTCACAGAAGTTTTTATGTCTGGTCTATTATCCATTTAGGGAGTTGTTTCCCCATTTTTGGTATTTCAGTTCTCTCTCAGGAACTGCACACTTTAGGAGACTTCCCTTTTACTTATTTTGTTTTCCTTCTTTTTTTTATTATTTCAATAATTTTCTCCATTGCCTTCCTTCCCTATACATTCCTTATTCTTCGTATTTCTTTAAACTCTTCACAGGTTCATGTTGGAATAATGGGATCTAACAACTTACTTGGCCTCCAGCTTCCACATCCTGTGAAACAGCTACTGCACTGCAAGGCAATGGCATTTGCATGGGAATCTCTGGAGCATATGTCCTCTTCTCCCTGCCCTTCAGCTGTATCTCAGTTGTATAATACAGGGTTTGTGTAGGGCTTTGTTCCATCCTTGGTCTTACGAATAAAAAAAAGGCACAACAAAAGGGAGCTCTGGCAAAGCCCCAGCAAGCTCTGAGATCCCTCTGCAGTGTGAGCAACATGGTGTTTTTCAGACAAGCTGTAGGATGGTCAGGCTTTCAAAGGAGAAGATTCTTTTTCTTTCCCTGAGTACAGGTTAAAAAAGGTCTAGCTCTCACTAGGAAAATATAAAAGTGGTGCTGGGATCTGAACTGAGGTATGGTCCCACACACTGCTCAGAGAACACACTAGAAACTTCTCCATATTTGGACATAGATCTTCATGTCTACTTAGCAAGATTCAGGTCTGGATTTCAACTTGTGTGTGAGCTGTAAATTAATGCTATTCCTGCTAAAATATGCTTCTTTTTTCTTTCAGATACAATGATGACACTGAATGTTCAGATCATCTTTGGCCTCCTTTGCTGCATGATTTTTCGTCCTACAGATGGCTTCCCAGCAGACACCAGTGCTGAATTTCGCTCTGCTTTCTCTGTGGCCAGAACCAGCAGCATGGAAGGGAGCTCCGAGATGGTTATTACCTTTGACAAAGTGTATGTGAATATTGGCAATGATTTTGACCCCAAGACTGGATTGTTCCGCTGCCGGATACCTGGAGCCTACTACTTCTCCTTCACCGTTGGGAAATACCCAAAGAAAAACTTGTCTGTCATGCTGATGAGAAACAAGAATGAGGTGCAGGTAATTGTGTATGATGAGCATCACCGCAAGGAACGGAAGGTGGCCAGCCAGAGTGCCATGCTGCAGCTTGACTACGGGGACACAGTTTGGCTGCGTTTACATGGAGATCCCAAGTACGCTCTTTACAGCAACGTGGGCCCCTATACAACTTTCAATGGCTACCTGATCTATCCAGACACTTCTGCCTTCTTCCAGAATGCTCTTAGCTCTCAAGAGCTCGGGCCACACCCTCACACAATCCAGCAACTTCCCAGAGAGCAGAATGAAGCTTCACAGCGACACGTGTTGTCTGATCAACCAAACAGGGTACAAGACCCTCGCTCTGCGTTTTCTGTTGCCCGCTCACAAAGTCTCCTGGGGACAGATGAGAAGCAAACCCAGCATGAGCCAATCACATTTGATACAGAGTTTGTTAACATTGGAAAAGATTTCAATTCCTCCACTGGCATCTTCACGTGCCGTATACCTGGTGCATACTACTTCTCCTTCACCATTGGCAAAATGCCCTTTAAGACTATGTCAGTGAAACTGATGAAGAACCACAATGAGGTGCAGGCCATGATCTATGACGACAACCACTCCAAGAGGCGGGAGATGCAGAGCCAGAGTATCATGCTGCCTCTGCAATACGGGGACACCGTTTGGCTCTACAGCCATCAGCACGATGGCTATGGTGCCTACAGCAACCATGGCAAGTACATCACCTTCACAGGCTTCCTCATCTATTCAGAGGCTCAGCCAAAGTGGCTTCCAGGTGCCAGCTCACCTCAAGGGTCAAATAATTAAATGCAGATGTGAAGGGAGCATAAGAAGAGCCAAGGTGCCATGAACTTGGGTATAGCTCCTCTTTGAATATGATCCTCTACTTTGAGCATGCTGTCGTGTGTCCAGTGCTTTCCTTACGCTGCACGGTTGTGCCCTGTCTGCAGGGCCACTGCTGTGTGCGCCACTCATCCATAGAGAGGCCTTTCGGGTTGTGTCTGTGTGTCCCGTGTTGGTGTTTGGTTTAACATAAAGCATGAGGTAGTTTTGGGGCAGGGGAGGGCAGTGTAGTGAGATGCTGAGGATCAGAGAACTGCTGCAGTCATGTTACTGCAGATCTCCAGCATCCAGAGAGCAAAGGGTCTGGTAACTTTCCTTGTATATCTGGGGAGGGAATAAATGTAATGAAAATGAATGTAATAAAAATACAAAAGATGTAAATGTTCTCTGTTTGGAATTTGTTGCTACTTTTTGAGACTTGTGTGCTTGTCACTGGCTGAGGTACCAGCTCAGGTGGGAGAGAAGCATGGTGATTTGTGTGAGCTGCAGTATGTGTTACTGAGCCAGTCTGTCTGTGTACACTCTTTTTTATTGTTTGTGTGTGTGAAGGGCTGGTACCTCTTACGATTTTATTGCAAGTTTCACAGTAGTTTGTGCTTTTCTTTATCTGATGTAGATGAAGTCAAGAAGCTATGGTTGAGAATCTCAGCTTCCATTCAATGGAAACAATACATTTAGAGACAAACAAAAGAGCAGGCATCTAGCTCTTGTAGTGAAAAATAAGTGCTCAAATCTATGAATTTCATGCTCTGAAAGCTCAGAAGCAAGGTAAGTAAGAAGAATAAGAAGTGTATTTTTAAATCTCTAAAGATTTGGATCAGGAGCAGGCTCATAACATTACGTGTGAGAAGTACCACACCGCACAGTGGCACTGCTGACCGCGGGGTCATCACCTTCCCCAGAAATGAGCTCCTTGGACACAAGGGTGCTGCTGACCCACCATCTGCCACACCGATAGCCTCATGCAGACAGGGTCAAAGGAACCACGAGGTGGTGTTTTCAGCATCCATGTTCCAGTGGTTTTCTACATGCCGAGTTCCGCCAAGAGTTTCTCCTGTGGAGCAGCTGCTGTGGCTGTAGAGGACCCTGCTGTGTTCCTACAGTCCAACAGATGGACTGACTGATCCAGCGGGATCTGCTGAGGACGTAGTGGGAGCACAGGAGGCTTCATTGTAGCACCACTGGTGCTGTTTCAGTTGAGCTAAACCCTGGTTTGTATCCCAAAAATACATAAAGTGCGAAAGTGCATCATCTTAAGCATATACAAAGCTTCATGATATCACTTCAGTTCAGTTTATAATCCGTTCAACAGGCAGCAATGCTCTAAAGCTGCTCCTAACAAAACTGAGCTCAAAGCAGTGTGTTTGCATCTGAGTCACAAGCCAACCCACTCAGCCTTTATCCACATATTCATATGGCTCAGGCTGTATGTTCTCCAGCAAGACAGTATTTTCATGCACTAGTGCCATCTCAGCTCAGCTTTTTGATTATATTCTCTGCTCAAACTGGACTTGTACGCAGCTACTCACTGCCTCTGTCGCTCCGCACGTGTCCTGCACATTAAAGACTGGGGGCATATTTGGCAAAAGAATGAAGGGTAGAGATTGGAGGTATGTAAAAAACCACCATAAGAATAATAGAACATTAGCTGAGACAAGAAGTTTTACTTCAAATAAAATTCTAAGTTTAATTCCTATATCCTTTCAGGTGGAAAACAAATAAAGAAACAAACAAAAAGAACCCCAAAGCACAAACCAAAATGAAACAAATAAACACACAAAACAAAAACCCAGCAACAAACAACCTGCTTTAAATCTATCTCCTTCTATCATAACCCTAACCTGACCTCTAAAACCATTGTCTGTGGCATCTTGCTTCCAGGCTTCTTGTTCCTGCCTTACCATTTCTCCTCTCCATCTGTTGGGCTACAATGGCTTGGAAGAAGATTAACTAGGTCAAAAGCTAGCAGTTCCCACTTTGAAGGTCACACATGCCTCTTTTGTTGAGCATGGAAAAATTATATTGATAGAAAGGGAATTATGGATCCCATCATCTAAGCACATGCGACGAATGTTCAAAATTAATGTATCTACAGTGGCAGCAGGAAATCTGGTAGAAACAACAAGAACTAAAGTCAAAAGCCTCCTGAGGAGATAATTGCATTTATTTAATTCCACACTGCAGTGTTTAAGACAGAGAAATGTTAATGTTGTCCTTCTATAAAATAATTATATTTCTGATTTTGAGGATAGAGGTTGTGTATTTATTATGTTTGGCTTGTAAAGTGCCGTAGCTGTACAAAAAAAACCTCCAACTGTATAGAAGAGAGGCAAAATCTGCTGAAGAAATAACTAGGTCACGATCCTTCAGAATTTAAATGAGATTTCAGGAAGTATATTCCAAAATGATAACTGAAACAAAGCTGTGTATATGTGTAAATATGATACGCAAATACTAGAAAGCTTCATGGAATACATACATTTTCAGGTTGCTTTTTAAAGAAAAATGAATACGTGTGATGGGAAATTGCTATTGACACATAAAATATGATGCCACATGAGGAGAAAAATGAAATTAAATATGTGACCTATATCATGAAACATAACAAAACCTGCTTAGCTGCTTACTGGAGAGGAGAAAAGATCTTGTATTTGTCTGAAACCAGAGGGAGAATATAAGGAGGGTGAACTGAATTATCTGAAATGAAGTCAGCTATGACACCACCAAAATATCCTGGAAAAACACTTCCAAGTCATCTCTCCAGTAACATCAGTAATCAAGATAGATAAGACATCTAAATAGCACTGCCCCCTTCAGCACAGCCCACTTAGAGAAAAATCAAGAAAGGGAGAAATGCACTTTACAGTTTTGTCCTTTTTTTATTTAAAAATGACAGCTTGTGCATAAATCCTTAGGGGGGTGCCAGCACAGTGCAGAAAGCAGGACAAAAAGGTGTGGCATATTTATACAAAGTCCTGCACACTGTGGAAAGCATTGAAAATAACCAAGGATGCAGCTGAAGCCGGGTGTGTCCTTTCCTATGGTGGGTTCCCTCATTAGGTGTCTCTCTTGGTCCTGGCCAGGTTAGAGCGATAGAAATGTTTCAGGGATGCTAAATGTGAAGGCTTCTCTTTCCAAGGCCAGGAAGCCTGGAGGAGAGTGGTATTTGCAGGGCAGAGCCCCTTGCACAGATCACGGAAGATTTCATCAACCAGCTGAGAGAAAAAGCGAATCCAGGGGGTTTTATCCAGACCCTGCACGGAGCGAACCTGGTAGGCACTGTAAACACTGGTGAAAAGGAGACGGTCAAACTCTGTTGGAGGCAAGGGGGTGTCAGTCAGTGAATAGTATCTCAGATGCTGCTCAATCTCTGCCGGTGTTTTAGGAACTTCCTTCTCCAAAACCTGCAGGAACCGCCGTGCCGGGCGTAGGGAGGCCAGCTCTTCATCCCGCAGCCGGATTGTCCCGTTGGCCTGAATATCCAGCCTTCCCCAGAGCATCTGGAAGAGAGGAGCAGCATTCTCACGGAAAGCCCAGCGCAGCCCCATCAGTCACAAACGAGCTGCAAACCAAAGCCATCTGCAGTGCTGCCAGATCTCGGGCGGGCCCGGAGGCGGCCGCTCCCTCCCGGCCCGCCTAGTCCCACTCCATGTGGGACTGCCAGCCCCACACCCCGTTTCTGACCGGCCCCACACTTCGTTTCCCCGTGGGACCTGTGCAGCTCCTGCCTCCCGCCCTCCTGTCCCCCCGCAGTCCCGCCTGCAGCAGCTCCCCGGTGCGGCCGCCTCGGGCGGGGGCTTGGCCGCTTGCGGGGCAGTCACCAAACCCAGCGGGGATGGTCCCTTGTCCCACCGCGGACGCGCCGAGAGGTGCCACGGCGTGGGGCAGAGCCCCCTTCAGCTGCACCCCGCAGTGGGAGGGAGCACAAATGCCATTAGGCATGGCCGAGGCGTTCTCCAGGGGCTCCTGAAATCCGTCAGGGATGAGAACAAACAGAACAGGTGAGTTTTTACGTGCAGGCAGGTGGGAGCATGGGCACTAACAGTGCCTCGGCCCAGGGCCCCCAGTGCTCAGGAGACCTCTAACATGATGCCAGCGTCCTCTGGGCCACGACGGGGTGTGTTGGTGCCGCTGTAACGATGTTCATCTGGAAGACATCAGACAGCACTTGGTAGCACAAGACCTTCCTGTTTACTGTTTTTGCCATTAGATTGTCAATAACGTCTTCAACATTCCTGAGCTACCACTCAGCTTGCCAAGTATGACAGATGCTGACCACGGGATTTTGATAAGCAAAACAAGCTTTTTAAGAGAAGCAGCAGTGGTTGAGGCGAGGTTTTGGATATCACAGCCCTTAGTCCTGCCAACAGAGCTAAAGCGTACAGCAGTGAAGGCACTGCTTTGACAGGCAGCAAGGAAAGCCTCTCACACTGAGAATGGATGGGGTTTGAACTGCTGGGGTTTGGTTGTGGGGCAGTTTTTGCTGGAGAAAGTAATGCTGCCCAGTGGAAGGAGGGTGCTGGCAGGCTCCTCAAGCTGCTGGTAGAAACATAAACTGATGCTTATCCTGGTTTTATACTTCTTTCCTAACCTTCTGCTGCTGGAGGAGAGTGAAGGTAAAAGAAACCTTGCCAGATCCATTATAGCTCATTTGATGTCCAGCTAATTACTTGCTGGGACACATGACATCATGTAATCCGGCAGAAATGGATATGAGGCCAGAGGAATGGCAGGTTTTGAATATGAAAGTCACATTAATCCTAAGAATTGTTCAATTTTCATTTCCTAATACTTACAGTGCTTTAACTGTCTGCATTTATTTTATTTATTTTTTTGTGTGTGTGAAAAAGGAGACACAAGCAGTCTTGGTCCAGGACTGTGAGAGAGAGGCTGCATCCCCTCCCTCCTCTGCAATATCAGTGTCATGAGGTAGCCAAGACCTTCTGCTACTTCTTACAGACTCATCCTTCAGGTTAAGAAACATGAAATGGAAAAAGCTCATATAAAATAGTAAGCTCTCTGATACATTTATGGAGGGGTTTTTTTTATTTTTAAATGGATAAAGGCTTTTTTATATTAAAAAATAAAAGATTGAGGATTTACATTGGATACTTGAGAGTTAACATCAGCAGGTGCATATAAAAAGTAGAAAAATTATTTAGTACTATACGTGTGTGATGACTGCCACCAAAAGCCACTTCCAAATTTCCATTTTTGATTAGAGCTTTTCAGGAAGATGTACGAGCTGCCTGGAGAAGTGCACTGCCAGCCTGCAGGATGCAGAGGTTTGTTTCTCTGCACAGCTGCAGGCTCTGTGATCCAAGCCAGCTGTGGCTTTGGAATGTGAGCAGGGATGTAGCTTCTCTTTCCTACTCCCCCATAGATGTACCAGCAAGGCTTTTAGCTCAGGTGAAAACATATCATCTGAAAATTTCTTTGCTGTTCTTGTCTCTACCAACTGATGCTCCTTTTTTATATAAAAAGGTTCACTTTTTATATAAAGTTCATCTTTTTATATAAAAAGATCCCTCTCCTGAGAGATGTTTGACTGGCTGCAAAGTCAGTGCATTTGTTGAATAGGTGCCAAACTGCTGTTATTAGTAACTGCCTCATGAATATGCACAGTGGTAGATTTTTGAGTAGAGAAAAATTTCGCGAAGTATAACAAATAATGTATGGAAATAATAACATAAATATCCTCTGGGGAAGGGAAAATCCTTCCTTACTTATTTTATCACTCAACAGGGTTGGGTGTTTCATTTTGGGGGGTTTTTTTCCCCAAAAAACATATAGAAAATCCACAAACAGTATTGCATGAGATTATTTTCAGTGGAGACCCAAGAAAATCCTCCCCTTGCCACCAAACACAGGAGCAGGTCTTCAACCTGCAAGCAGGTACCAGTGCCCCCACCAGCAAACCCCCCCAGCTGGACTCCAGCTCTCTCCCATGCCAGTGCAGCTGCCTGAAGCCCCGGGCCACATTTGAACAAGTGGCAAAGCATCCCACAAATGGCATTGCGCAAAGGTTTGCCAGGCCAAGGAGCCGTGTCGCTAACAGATGTTCTCCCTACCTGTCAGCCTCTGGGATGCAGCAAACACACACAGGAGCAGCCAGGAGCTGAGCTGTGCCTGGGCCATGGCAGCACTGCCGGAGCAGCTGCCGCCCGCTCCGCCACAGCGCCGCGCCTGAAGCCACAGCAGCTCGCTGCGGCCTCTCCCCTTGCTGCTCCGCGTCCCAGCAGCCTCTCTTGGAATGGATCCCTCTTTCTGTGTTTCTGGTCACAGCCCTGGGAAGGGCTTGCAATTCAGCTTGCTGACCCCGAAGGATATTTTCCATCATATTTTGGAAACTTGGAACTTGGTTTGTTGTGATGTTTTTGGCAGAAACGTTTAAGCTTTCTTTTTAAAGACTTACTTTCCGCTGCAATGATTATAGGAAACTGTTAGTTGCAAGAAATTTCACTACATGTTTGCCTCCGAAGAAGGGAGGACCCTCTAGTCCCTTGCATCTCTGCACAATGCCTCTGTCACATACTGTGACCCTTCTGCTCACCGTCTTGGCTTCATTTTCAGTTTTCCTTTTTCCTGGGTTTGAAAATCTGAAAACAATCCTGGAATGTCACAAACAGATAAGGCTAGCAGACTGCAGATTCATGGAAGGGCAGTAGCAGCCAAAACATACAAGCAGGCAAAAGAAATGTCACTGGTTTAGTTGTGTATCAAGCCCCCTGGAGGGAGAACTCAGTACAGTGACCGAACAAACACCGAGTATCAAAGTGGCTCAGGCTTTAGCACCTCATTGTCTTCCCCTGTGAGCGGACTTCTAGGTTACAATGAGCACAGTCCGCCTTAGATGTTCTAAATCACACAGACAAAATTTCATCTGATTCCCTTTGCAGGTATCTGTTCTCTACACGTCTTTACACATGCATTAGTGCCAAATCCCCAGTCAAACTGTTCTGTATTTCTACTCTGTATGGCACAGTATATGATGCCAGGGTTATACAAATATGCAATAGTATGTATAAATAAGGACTACTACCATCTCCCTCAGGTTAAAGGAAGAAAGAAATCTGCCTAGAAAAGAGAGAAGGTAAAGCTGAAATGCATCCTTTGCTCAGCAAGTTGTGGGACATCAGTCAGGACATATCGTCACCAGATAGTTTACTAAGGGCTGGGATGGTGTCCTGGGTGGTAAAGTTGTCTGTGTGCAAAGGACCAAATCTTCTGAAACTTTCAGGATCTGCAGCTGTACTTGGAAATACCTGGACTCACACCAGCCAAGAGAAGCAGCACATAATGGAAGAGTCACAGAGGGGCCCACAATATGCAGAGCCACTCTTCCCCTCAGTTTGGATTTAGAGCAAGACCTGTGTTTGTGTCATAGCCTTAGGTATCAAGTCACGCTGCGCTGCTTTCGTTTTTCGTTATTTTCTGCCACTTACTCTTCAGTTGCATCCCTTTCTTCTTTTATTAAACTGTGAATCACACGCTACTCAAGAGGCAGACACTGATGGCCCATGTATGCAGTGAGACTGATGTGTACACATGACTTTGTCTAGAATCCACTATGGAAAAAACCCCGTGTCTCGTGGGCCATGAAACAGCATCCCTTTAGCTTGCAGCACATGACATGAGGAGGATTGCCCAACAGGATTTTGGCCAACATCCGTAAGAGCCGTACATGATTTTGCCAATAGGAGAATTTCCTAGGAACAGCTTGCAGCTGAAGTTCCTAGAGGAGGATAGCCACATTGGTGGGAGGGAGAAAAGAGGAGGCTCGGGGGCTGTTCTCAGGTGACTGACACAGTGGCAGGTGAGGGACAAGCATCAATGTGGATGCTGCCTTGAGCTAGAGGAATTCTGTAGAATTACCTCACTATCCCACATAGAAAGGCAATTTCAGAGCGATAATTCCTTAGCTGTCTATACAGCAGCAATACTTGCACAGAAACAAGGCTGAGTTTCTGACAGCTGCACAGAGTCCCTGCATGTACGACTGCAATGTTAGGCAGTGCACCTGCTCCTCCTGAAGGATTTTGTCCTTGCCAGGTATTCACAGCTGAGCACAGCCCTACCACTCTGCACTCCCCTGGCCATACCGTCTGTTGTTGGAGCAGCTCCAAAACGTCGCAAGACAGGTTTATGCAGGGACAGCTTGACTGGTTTCTTCTTTTTCACCATGACCTCCTGAAGCAGGAACATGGGAAATGAGAACAAGATAAGAGGGATCAAAGACTGCAGGAATCAGTTGGATGCTGGTTGAGGCACAAGGTGTTAATACAGCACCAGAAGAGCCTCTTTAGGAGGGAAGTTTCTTTGAAGTAGGACTTCAGGGAGATAACTTATTTACAAAAGGGAAATTCTGCTTATAGAATTGAAGAAATCACTTGCTTCCATCATGTCACCCACGACTTGGGGAGATTACTCCCCAGCCTGGGGCTGTCTGGCAGATGCTCAGGGAAGGAAGAAGGACATACGTAACTCCCAGAAAAGGTGATGTTTGAGTCACTGGAGTGGAAGAAGTAAGAAAACCTTGAGGGAAGCAGGAGTGAAGCGCTGACTATAGTCCTGACTATAATCAGACAGGACCTCTCTGATACTGGTATTTTCCAGGTATGGTGCTGCCAGTCCTTACAAGGATGCTTTCCTTGTCTTTTTGTTTCAGTTTGTGAGCAGCATCAGCTGCTTGAAGGAGTAATGAGCTGTGTAAAAGTGACAGAGAGGGCCCCATCCCACTGCACCTACTGCACAAACAGACACCCTCAGGCCTTGCATAACTTGGAGAAAATGTCGGGGGATGAAGTGTGATGGGTGATATGTGACATACTGTCATCCAGCCTGTCCCTCAGCAGTGCCATAAGCTCTGTTCTGCAGGAATGCTAGGCTCAGCTGAAATTCCTGTCTGGATTTTGAATGGAGATCAGTTATAAGGGCTTATACCAACTGTAGCCATGAGGTGGGTGGACATCCTGACACTGTCGATAGCCACATCCTCAGGGAGGACAGACTGCTTGCCTGGCTGTAGGGAGAAATGCCAGAGTTCTGGAAAACACCAGCAAAACCTACTCAGCTCAACACGGTGACTGTGAGTCATTGCCTGAAGTCTATTTGTCCCTTCAGTACCAGAAAATCTCTCTTCTGAATAGTGTGTCTGTAAGTCAGCTACGTCTGACTTACATCTCATCCCACATCCTCCTGCAGCTGGGGAATCCAACCCAGGCAAACAAGCCTCATGGAAGCTGGCAGTACACAACAGGCAGGAATAGAGGATTTGGAAGACAGCTTTGTGCTTGGCCAAGCTGACCACAGCCTCGTCCAGCACGAAGCAAGTGTCCACCAGCCACAAGGAACCCAGAGTGAGTAGGCTCCATGAGCAGAACGTCCCCTGGAGCTCAGGAGCAGTGGAGGAGGCAGAGTGCCAACACCGGCAGTACTTTGTGAGGCTGTGCAACCTCTTGCGCCCTGGGATAATGAGCCTAGGTGAGTAAATTGCAGTCTTCCTGATCTCCCAAGCTTCACTAATGAGAAGAGATTCAGGTCCACCAGAAACTATTCTACATATTAAAGACCTGCTGAAGCCAATGCCTGTTCCCACAGGGCTGGCTACTTTTCCAGTACATACATTCTTGAGCAAACCTTGCATATTGTCTAATTTGACAATATGTCATGTCTGACATTTCTTGATGTCGATCAAATTCTCCCTCTGCACAAACATTAATTTAAAAAGGCAGATTTCCTTTTGTTCCTGCTACCATCAGCCCTCTGACTACTAATGCTGGGAAATATATATTATTTCATAATATATAGACCATAAGTCTTGGTGTGGTGTCTCAAGCAACCTGGGATGAAAGAGAACATAGAGAGGAAATGTGATTTGTAAAGAATTTGCATGGTGATAGAAGCGGCACCAGGAACTTTTCTGTCTTGCGCAATAGGCATCAGCATGCTATGAGAGCCACTGCAAAGAAAACAGAACCAGCTGTGGAGTATCTTGTAAGAAGAACTAAAAGTTCATTTCCTATTTAATCTGCTCAATTGAAGACAGATCCAAGATGGAGATAAGAATTGTATAAAACCCTAGACTTCTGCTGATCTATGCTCACTTCTCCTTCCCGTGTACAGCTGTGACTTTTAAGGTGAGTAGTAAATGCTATAAATTGTAACCAGAGAACACTGTTGAGTCACATCCCAAACACTGCTGGCCACAGCAGCCGGAAACAAAATTAANGCCGCCAGCAAAGAGCCCAAAAAAAAAAAAAAAAAAAAAAAAAAAAAAACCCAAAAAAAAAAAAAAAAAAAAAAAAAAAAAAAAAAAAAAAAAAAAAAAAAACAACAAACAAAAAACCACTAAAAAAATTGAAAAAAAAGTTAAGCAGCCTATGCTTACAAGGCTGGGGTGGACACAAATATGAAACCCAATTCTTTGAATACAGTTCAGATCTTTAATCTTGAAAAGAGATCACATTCTAGTCACAGCAAGTAGTTCTTTTTTTCCTTAATTTAATTTACTATTGTCCTATCCCTTCCTCCATCCCATACTCTAACCTCCCCCAAACCTTTATTTTAATTAGCACTTTTACAATTTAAAAGCTTTAAGATTGATTCAGGGAATCTCTACAAACAGCTTGTGAATTACTTTACAAAATCACTTGTACAATAGTTTTCAGATCTTAATGAAGTCAGTCAGCTTTCTGACACAGAACAGTATTATGCATTTTCTGGACCAAAGACAAGGGACATTATTAATTGATGACTGCTGTAACATAATCCCATTCAAACAGGTGGTGGGTGGACTGGAACTACAGCATTCTTCCAGCTTTTTTGGAAAAAAATGGTATTTTCCACAAGAGCAAAGAAAGTGGTAATGCTGTTGTATCATAGAGCTCAAAATAACTGGAATACTGACAAAAAGACACAGAGTCTTGTTTATGAGACAAGGGAGGGGTATATTTTTGGCTGCAGGAAAAAAAGCGCACACGCTGAAGATGCTGGAGAAAATAAAGACTGCTTGATTGTGAAGAAAAAGCCAGATTGAGGGAGTGTCACACCAGAAGTTACCTGCAACTCCTTAAAAGGCACTGACCTAATTCCCATGGAAACAATACAGAGATTTCCATAATTGTTTTGGTCTGGACCCAGGTACATTTGTGTTGTCCTGACAGGAACTGTATTAGAACCATTTACCCAGGCTTTGCCTGTTTGCCATATTATTGTCATCTTCCCAACACCCATCCTGGAGCTAAGAAACTGCTGTCCCACTGCTCAAGTTCCACAGCTGCTTCAGTGCAGTCTCCTAGGGAGTGCTCAGGTTCTGACTTTTACCTGCAGGACTGCTGGCAGGAGTAGTGTTCATAAAACACTTAGCCACAGGCAGTACCTGTATGCCACTCAATTTGCAAACCAAAAAGAAATATCCCCCCGTTTTACAACTCAAAGCACCAGGTAAACATCCACTAGTTGGATCATAAGGATGGCAAATCAGCATTCCCTGGCCTTCTGCTTTTCATCAAGTTTGAAAACATTATTCCTGAGATCACAACAGGCAGGTATCTCATATCAATTTTTATTATTATAAATACTATATTAGAACAGAAAGGATGGTGCCATACATCTGCTTCCTTCTGCTGCTATTTGGCATCTTCTTTCTTGGCTCCTGCTTCTATTTTCAGGGGTTCTGGAGCCGGACGATAGGCAGGAAATGCCTCCCACGGGCTATTCAGATCGAACTTGCGAAATTCCTGAGCTAGCTCCACAGGCTCTGCCACCACCCGTTTGACTTCATCATCATACCGCACCTGGAACAGCGCAAAGGACACGGGCCAGTCACTTTCACCCTGCTCCTGGAGCATCTTTATTTGCTGTGCACAGTGACCCAGTAATGACCCAGACCACCCTCTATGCAGACAACTCTACTTCTTACCCATGGAAAACCCACAGGCCCACAGGCCTCTGCCACGGCTTCAGTTCTCAATACCAAACAAGCTCTCTAGACGCTACTGAGATCTCTGGACTGTCCAAGAAAACCCACCTCTTTGCTTTGCTACCATGGCCCTCAGGCGTCACAACTAAGCACCCAGAACGAGGAGTGCCCAGCCGAACAGTCCACGTAAAGTTCACATGGAATAACACATTTTATTTGTCATTTGACAAAGGAATTTCTCCTGAGTCACTGAAATAAGGTGGCCCATCCTGGGCCTGCATGGCTGAGGACTATACTCATGAATCTTTATAATATGGCATTTGTTTGGTTTTAGTTGTTCTAATCTTTAGCGCAACACTCAGAACAAGGGGAGAAAAAGAAGACAACCAGGATGGAATGCAGGTGAGTACCAGACACTTCCGATTGGCTTGCTTTATCTTCACTGTGCCAGTCCAGATCTCTGAACCCCAGCTCAGGAGATGCAGCCTTATCCTTGCTTGCAGGATTTTGTTATTTCTACATTTCTTAAAACAGACTGTTTTTTGCAGAACTTCAGTGTTTCCTCCTGAAACTCAACTCAGTCTTAACACTGCACCATATACGCCTGCTTCAGCAGGGCAGTCATTTGAAACTAGACAGATACCAAACACTCTCATTTCACCTGTGGTTGGCATACCGAGGTAAACAATAAATGGCAAGAGTCAGTTTAACCAGTTTTATAATCTGGGCCTACGAAAACTCAACAAAGTGCAGTTCCAACTGAATCAAGAATGGTTCAGTCCTTTATCCTTCTAGACATCTCAGTTTTGCAGTGGAAACTTTAATCTCCCAGAAAATGTGCAGAAAGCAGAAGCACTTTCTCTCCCTGACAAGTATCTTTGGTACACAACACATAACATTTGCTCAATTTCTCTGGCCTTAGGCTGCCTTATTATGGATGATTCTTTGTGTGATACTTCAAATTTCCATGCAAATTTACACAGCTCTGCTGGAACACAGACAAGTGAAATATCCTTCAGACAAATGATTGTAAAGCAGTCACATCTTTGTACTGGAACTCAGAAAAGAGCATTGGGGAGACTTAGTAACTTTAGACATGACTGTATCTCCTACCTCCACGTAACCAGAGAGTGGGAAGTCCTTCCGGAATGGATGTCCCTCAAACCCATAATCTGTGAGGATTCGCCTTAGATCAGGGTGGTTGGCAAAGAAAACACCATACATGTCCCAAACCTAAATGAAAGGGACAGATTAGTTGAATTATATTTGAAAAAAACACCCAAAAACCTGCATGTCTTATGTCCATAAAATTTCAGTTACATGCCTGGCTTTGTACAGTGCCGGCAAAACTGATGCAGAAATTCATTCAAAAGCAAATCAAACACCGTTCTATCTCCTACTCTGAAAAGGCAGCCAGGAAAACACTTCTCTCCTTCTTCCTGAGGGCCTTGGGGAATCACTTTGATTGGGAAAATACAGCCTCTCTCCACCAAGACTCTGCTCCCAAGCACAGCAGCACTCACCTCTCTTTCATACCAGTTTGCTGCCTTGTGCACAGACACTGCTGAGTCAACAGGCGTCAGCTCATCGGTGTACGTCTTCACACGGATGCGGCTGTTGAACCGCAGGGACAGCAGGTTGTACACAATCTGGAGCAGAGGAACAGGCAGCATTTATGGATCTCTTAGCACTACACCCTGGCTAAGCAAAGCCACGGAAGGACTATTTCAAACATTCTTTACGAGCAGGATCACATTCAGCACTTCAGAGCTCGCCGCTAAAAGACACTCCTACAACTGAGGTTCCAATAGCTTTGGTCCTTAGAAGTGTGACAGAAGTTATGTGACTTAGAAAACATAACTGATGTAGATGAGCAGAAGTAAAGAGAGATACTAAATCTTAAAAGAGAGACTACTGGAGGGATGGAAACACTTGACAATAGTCTGTCTCAAAGAAAATGGCTATCAATCACTCTTGCAATTACTATCAGTGGGAGAAAGCTAAGAAAAAATATACTTAATTTTCAGCTAATGAGTTGGATACCAGGGAACATTTCCAACTTTTATGGTGACAGAGTCTAATACAAAGGCTGCTTATGAGGATTATTATAATCTCTGGGGAGGAAATACATACTACAAAAAGATTGAAAAAAAATCCCAAAACTCTGTAAGGAATTTTAAAGCCTTGTTTGATACTACCTTGGTGACTGGAAAAAAACAAATAAATTAGGGTCTATATTTCTATTAATCTACTACCTTGATTTTTGAAAGAAATATATTGAATTAAAAAAATATTCCACTTCTTCAGNAATTAGGGTCTATATTTCTATTATTTCTATTAATCTACTACCTTGATTTTTGAAAGAAATATATTGAATTAAAAAAATATTCCACTTGCTCAGCAGCTGGAGGCCTTTGACTTAAAGAAACTCTATCTACAACTCTCGAAATTTTCTTCTCACTGCCAGAAACCAAAAGAAGTGGTCAGAGCTGCAAGAGCACCCACAGGCAGCAGTACTTGTGAAGCCCTCCAAGTCCTGCACCTCTGAGCAGTTCCTACCTCAAAGCGGTACTGCCGAGACGGGACATCAACAGCAGTCAAGTCAGCCAAGGATTTGAACTGGGCATTGGTGTGATCACGAAGGAAAGTCAGGACAGGAATGATCCCATCTGGATGGATCAGAAGTTCCAGCTCGTTGAAACATGTCACCTGATAGAACAGCACGAAGGGCATGAGTACAAACACCCAAACACTATGCTGATTTCAGCAGAAAACTCCAAGAAAGAGACACAGCAGACATGAAAAGGCATCAGATCAAGGGGCTTAACAACAGCAGTAACTTTTCACAGAATTCTGACCATTTTTCTTCCCCAGAACAACTTCTCTAAATGGGTAACAAACAAGTGGTGTGTTCACTGGATCCTGTCCCATCACAAGAACAATTTCTCAAACAGCACCTACCTGTACTTGCTGGATATACTTGGGCAGAATCTCAGCCACATACTCCCCAAAAGCACATAGCTGCTTCTGTTCTATTTCATTTTTTGGTCTGACAGTAGCTAAGGAGAAAAATAAAGTTTCCAAGATTACGACAGAGAATACACAAAGCTACAGAGAGAAGACTAGTAAACTCCCTTTAACCAGTCTGGCTGTCTGTCAGAGACTACACTATAGCAACATACTTGCGCTACACAGATCGTGTAACCATACACTTTGATAAGGAAATTTGTGTCAGTGCAAAATTTTGTTGACTCTAAAGAGCAGCAAGAATTGTCCAACAAGATGATGAAGAAGTAAACAACGAGATGAAAAAGAATGCAGCAGAGATGATAATCTTAGGCAGTGCTCATGTCATTCAACCCGGGTCTAGAAAGGGCCTTGTTTTCTGTTTTTTTTGGATGTGTCAATATCTAAGCAAGCCCCTCATAATCAAAACACTCTAGGAACTCGCACTGTTGGGGTGGGTTTTTTCACTGTTACGATTAAAAACCTTTAAGAGCCAGGGCGATGAGGGGCTATGAAGCTCTCGCCCAAGCATAGCTTTGCAGAGAAAAAGCAGGCTGGCCCTGCATCTGAGAAAGGATGCAGATGGGGACCCAGAGCAAGCACGGTTACCGACAGAGCCACTTTTCTGCGCAACTGGGGTTTACGGGTGACCGGACCAACCCTTTCCCGACAGGCTCACCAAAGCGGTTCCATCGCCCAGGAACGTCCGTGGGGCGGTTCGGTGTCCGCCC
>VZTI01002344.1:871507-881792 GCA_013397865.1 Struthidea cinerea | reverse complement strand
ACCCCGGGGCGGCGGCATGAAGGGAGGCGCCGCAGGTGGGTGCCGCGCGGCGCGGCCGGGGGCGAGGAGCGCGGCCGCCGGCCCGGGGACGGAGCAGCGAGCGCTGCGGAGGTGTGGGCGCGGAGGGCGGGGGACGCCGGCAGCCCCCGGACTGAGCCAGCGCCGAGCCTTGCACAGCGTCAACGCGGCCCTGGTGGGAATCTGCGTTTCTCCGAGGATCAGCCTCCCTTCCTTCCTTCTCCTCGCCCCGGACCGTAGTGTCGCTGTCAGCTGTACTTAGGGATCCCCCGATCCCGGGCGCCGCCGTGGCATCCGCGACCCTGTCAGGAGCAACGAAGGAGGGAAGCTGGAGCACAAGTCCTGAGAGGAGCGGCTGAGGGAGCTGGGTTTGTTTAGCCTGGAGAAAAGAAGGCTCAGAGATGAGCTTGTCACCCTCTCCAACTGCCTGAAAGGAGGTTGTCGCCAGGTGGGGGTTGGCCTTTCTCCCGGGCAGCCAGCGACAAGACGAGAGAACACAGGCTTAAGCTGCACCAGGCGAGGTTTAGGCTGGACATTAGGAAGAATGTCTTCACAGGAAGGATGATTAGAGACTGGAATGGACTGCCCAGGGAGGTGGTGGAGTTGCTGTCCCTGGAGGTGTTTCAGGAAAGACTGGAAGTGGCGCTCAGTGCCATGGTCTAGTTGACATGGTGGTGTTCAGTCATAGGTTGGCCTCGACGGTCTCAGGATTTTTCCAGCCTAAGTGGTTCTGTGATTCTGTGAAGGAGGTGTACCAGGTGTTGGTTAAACCACTGTCACTGATAGCCTGGCCTACGGAATGCATGGAGCATAAGATTTGGCTTTATAGGACAGTTAACTGTCCTCTATGCCTCTTTCTTTATAGCAGAGACACCATGGGTGCAAAGGGGAGCTTTGTCTGGGTGTCTGCCAGGAGGATGTGAGATTTGCATAGTCTTTAGCTGGTTCTTGGCTTTTCTCCTGTGACTTGGCATCAGTACTCTGGGAGTTGTGCAGGGCAGCTGGTTCTGTCATGCCAAGGGCACAGAGTAGTTCATCTGTCCATATCCTGGTGCTCTGTGTGATCTCTTCTGCATTCTGGGCTGAAGCTCCTAAGCACCTTGACTGTAAGGATAAAGAGCTTTAGCCAAAGTGGAAGCCAATTTGCAGGATAGGCTCATACTTTGTAAAGCTGGAAAAATAGTACTGATGTGTTCTATGCTGACTGCAGTTCCTCAGTCTCTTACAGACTAATGTATAGGTACTTTTCAGACAGACCAGAACTACTGTAAAATCGAGATAAGAGTGTAATTAAGGCAGGCAATCACCAGAGATGAGATGGACTCGTCCATACAATTAGGGATGTCAACGCTACTTCCCATGAACAGAATTTGAGCAAAGAAGTTAGGAGCCCTCCTGATCAAGCAGAGTAATTGTAAGAAAATGCATGTTTGACAAGATAAACCGTGGAAGAGTAACTGGATCTGCTGGAGAAAAAAAAATCACATCTTTGTGAAACATTGTACTTGAAATAATGGTCATTATTAATTGAAGAAATGTGTGATATCAGACATCATGGCTGGTAGTTCAGTTGTAAAAATAAGTCTAAAGTGACTGCAGGTAGGCAACTGCTCCTAATGCTGTCAAGAGCCATGGTAAAAAAGAGCTCCTTGCTGTAGTAGTCTGTCTATGTTTCAGAAGCTTTTCTGACCCACAAACTATCTGGAGCTCTGCAAACATCTGTGGTACCTACTAAGAGGTGTTTTCTTTTAAATTTTGTTCCCCTTTCCACTTGGGAAGCAGTGACTAACAACATCTAATGTTATTTTGCGTGCTGAAGTTGACTGGCACTTTAACAAACAGCATAACCATCAGTTATCTCATTTGGTTAGCTTGAAGGACTGGTGGTTATGTCTGGCAGACATCTTGTGCATCTTTTTGGTAAAAACAAGTTCACCTTGATACAGATTCATCATTGGGTTTGGACAGTAATTAACACCTCCTGATTATATGAACTGCTGCCTGTGCTCTTTTTTAGTATGATACTGTAATCCTTTTCACATCTAGTCCAGCTATGCTGCTGCCACTTTTTTTGGCTTTGCAAGTTTCCTAGGGTGGTTGCTGGACTTTCCACTTGAATAACTTGCTGCATTTCTTTGTGTCGGTGAAATGAGTGGTGAAAAGATATGCACATCTCCCAGCCCTGCTGGGATGTGATGTTCACTGTACTGGAAGTTTGGTATATACTATAATTTTAATTATGCCAACTTCTCATTTGTTGTTTGAGATTCTGAAGCTCAAGCACAAGTTTCTGGCTGTGCTGTTTATATTTAGTCTAAAATATGCTGGACTCTCACCAATATGTTTGATTTTTCCCTGTACCCTGAAGTACTGCATAATCTTGTTAGTGGTGAGAGAAAGCCGTATAATTATTGTGATTTTACAGATTGCTGGAGGTCTGATTTGTGCAGCACCATGGACTCGTCAGAAGAGACTGGAGGCTCCTCTGCAGAAGAAAACTACTTTGTGAACTACACCTTCACCGACCGCTCCCACTCAGGCCGCGTGGCCCAGGGTATTATGAAATTATGCTTGGAGGATGAGCTCTTTGCTGATGTTACAATATCAGTGGAAGGCAAAGAATTCCAGCTGCACCGTTTGGTCCTCTCAGCTCAGAGCTGCTTTTTTCGTTCTATGTTCACTTCCAACCTAAAGGAGGCCCACAACCGGGTGATTGAGCTGCAGGACGTTAGTGAGAGTGTCTTTCAGCTCCTTGTGGACTATATTTACCATGGAACCGTAAAGCTGAGGGCAGAGGAGTTGCAGGAAACCTATGAAGTGGCAGACATGTACCAGCTGACTGCCCTTTTTGAAGAGTGCTCCCGTTTTCTGGCCCGTACGGTGCAGGTTAGAAACTGTCTGCAGGTCATGTGGTTGGCAGATCAACACAGTGACATGGAGCTCTACACAGCTGCCAAACACTGTGCAAAGTCACATTTGTCTCAGCTGCAGGAGACAGAGGAGTTCCTACACCTGCCTCTCCGCCTACTGACAGACATCCTTACAGGTAAGGAGTTCTTGAAACTGCCTAGGATGTGGACGTAGAAAGAGACTTTCAGAGTCTGGTCACTTAGTGAACAAAATAGATGGAAAGATCCAACCTTTCATAATCACTGTCTATTCAGAGACTTAGCTAAGCAAAGCAAAGCAAAACATTTCTTTATCAGACAAAGCCCCAAACTATTAATTGTTACTGGACATGAAACATCTAAGCTATAGAAAAGGGACATAGAGGATGTTGGAAATTCACAGCAGTTCCTGAGTCAACAGGTTAGAAGTGTTACACATTTTTTAAACATAACTTCCAACAATTTGTTGTATTTTTGCTTGCATTAAAAGTAAAACAAAGAAGGCTTACCAGAAATAAACATCTGATGAAAGTCTTTTTTATCCCTTTAGCTCATAATCATTTAACATAGTAATGCAATAATTCAACATCTGTAAGAAGGCTTGAGCACATATTTTTAGACTATTTTAGTGTTATTTACAATTGTATATAATTGTTAGGATTACTTAGGCACTCAACTGACTGGAATAGAGGCATTGTAACATCTTGAGTAATGCAGTAATTACCCTTCTTGTAAAGGTACTAGCCTTCCACAATAATGGATGCAATGACTTAGTGTTGTGAAGGACGTGTCAACACATGACCAACTTAGTCCAGCTTCCACCAATCCTTAAAGATCTGCTGCCCTAGTAGGTACAGCCAGTATTTGTCACCTCTCCAGGATGCTGCAGTCACAAGTCCATTTTTCTGCAGTTAGGTATCATTGCTAGAGGAAGAAAGAATGTAGAAGCAGCTCATACATTCAGATGTGCCTCTTTCTTGCTTTTAATTACTCTTTGTAACTGAGTAAGTAACTATACTTTGTGTGTCATGTGTTTTATATGCTGTTACAAAAATAAGTCTGCCATGACTGGTTTCTTTGGAACACTGGCAAATCTATCCATAAGACTTAAACTAGCCTTTAGAGTTGATGCTATGCATATGAGTCTTTACAGATACTGCATTAAATTATCTCTATTGCATCTAAAGAAACTTACAGTCAAGAACCTATTGAGTATATGTACTGATAGCTCAAAAAGTGTGATAAACTTAGAGTAATTTTGATATCTATCTAGCTAAAGTTTTTAAAGTAAGTTGCAAGTTCATTAAAAAACCCCTCTAAAATAATGAAATAAAACTGTAGAGGTCAATCACCTTTAATTTCCTAGGGATTCCACATAAAAACCAGTTTTAGGACTATGGACTTTAGCACTTGTGGTCCTAAATTAAAACAACTGCTCAGTATAACTTTTTTCCATGCATCATCTATTTTCATATGTAGAATCACATTACTCAGCATTTATGCCACAGCTTAGCTCATAAAATGGATTAAAATCCAAAGTACTTACCTTCTGCTGGTAGGAAAAATCCTTTTCTTTTGCATTTCCTGCATCTTTGTTTAGTTAATGGAGAATTAAATAGAGGAAGCTTTTAGTGGCAAGGATTAAAATTAATTTCTTGAAATAGTAATTTATTAAGTTTACCTTCTGTTGCACTCTAGGACCAATTTCAACATCAATTTTTTTCCATTTAAGCACTTCATGTGATGGTTAGCTTATGGGAATCCTTTTAAACAGAGTTGAAATACCTGCTTTTGTGCCACACTTTTTCTGCTCCCTTCCACTATAGAGAAAAACACTGGAATTTGTCTGGTGCCTTCAGCATCATTGAATTCAGAGTTTGTCATGAGAACAGACTACAAAATTAGAGAGTCTTCATAGGGAAGCTTCTCAATGAACCCAGGCATAATTGCTGGCTTTCAAACTGGAAGGAAATACCTAAAATCTTTTAGGTAATGTACTGATGATGACGATGCAAGAGTTCGTGGCTTAACCAAAACTTCCAGTTATGTCTGGAAAGAGATTGAAATTTCATGCAGTCTGTGGAGTGTTTCCTACTGTCACACAGCTAAGAAAAGCTCTAGTAGCTCATTGGGGATTTCCAAATGTTAAGAGGATAGCAGCAACACCAGATGTTCAGTCGTGAAGGTCAGCTGCCTGACAGTGCTCAGACACATTCTGTAGATGACTTTTGCTAGATAGGTTTCTAGGACCAGCCTGAAAGAAAGGCAGGCGCTGAGATTCCCAATAACAGAATCTTTTTGCCTAAATGATTAAATAAGAAAGTATTTGTCGTCGTCACACAGCATGTAAGTTCTCTTTCCTGTCCTCTTTCTCCTGGACATAGATTCGTGAATAGATTGCTGAAACTCATACAAAGTGCTTAAGATCTGGCAGCTCTGTCTTCTTATAATTATCAAAATTAGTTTCATGTAGTTGGCTGGCTGGCAGTGCTGATCATGCCTGACAAAATCCATGAACACCTGTGTCTATTTTTCCTCTCCAGAAAGTAAGGTTTGTGGTGGGAGTGGGGGGAGGCAGCTGCAGTAAAAGGGTGTTCCTGAGCACATACACCTTTGTCTAGATATCGTAAATGCATTTCTGTCCCCAAACCGCAGATGGCGTTCCATGTTCTCAGAATCCAGCAGTTGCCATAGAAACCTGGATCAACTTCAACAAGGAGGAGCGAGCGGGCTTTTCAGAGACTCTGCGATCGAGTTTGAAGGTATAAAAAGACCTTATGTTCTGGGGCTGGTGTAGCACTTGCTGGTTTCACACTTCTCAGGGCAGGGTATTCTGCTCACAGGTGTGACTTGAAAGTCACAAAATACAAATGTCATTGAAATTAATGGCGCTTGTGAGAGGATACTTTCAGTGTCATAAATAGCAGCCCCACTTACAGCTTTTTTTATTTTAACCTAAGGCGGCTTTCACTGGTGATTGGAGCAGTGCCACAAATAACTTATTTCACCTCAGTTACCAAAGAAACTGTTCAGAAATCTATGTCTGGCATTCCCTTTGTAACAACTGTACTCCATCAGTGATGTAACTTACGTAAACCTTACGTAAACCTTGAATACTTGTGTTCCAGTGACATCTGTGGCTATTTTATTGTGTCAGACACGAATGGTATGTTGAAAAGGCCTTGAGGCTCTGAATCCTGAATGTTGTAGGGTGGCAGGTTATATACCTCAGGCCCACAGGTGGGTCCTAAACTGAAAAATTTCCTAAACTGAAAAATTTTAGTCTTGAGCATCACTGATGTTTGTGTAAACAGATCTAATTCTGCTGACACTCTTCTCCTTTTGCCCAGGTGATTGGAGAAAATGTTCACATCTATCTGATTGGAAAGGAGTCATCACGTACACATTCGCTCGCTGTCTCTCTGCACTGTGCTGATGATGACTCCATAAGCGTGAGTGGCCAGAACAGCCTGTGTCACCAGATCACTGCAGCCTGCAAGCATGGTAGTGACCTGTATGTCGTTGGTGGCTCCATTCCACGACGCATGTGGAAATGCAACAATGCAACTATAGACTGGGAATGGTGTGCTCCTCTGCCCCGTGACCGGCTCCAGCACACCCTCGTCTCCGTGCCAAGCAAGGATGCAATATATTCACTGGGGGGGAAAACTCTACAGGACACTCTCTCTAATGCTGTCATATATTACAGAGTACGAGACAATGTGTGGACAGAGACCAGCCAATTGGAAGTGGCAGTCTCTGGAGCTGCAGGGGTAAACCTTAATGGTGTCATTTACCTGCTGGGTGGGGAGGAAAATGACTTAGACTTCTTCACCAAGCCCTCTCGGCTCATTCAGTGCTATGATACCAACACAGAGAAATGCCACGTGAAGCCGTACGTACTGCCTTTCGCAGGGCGCATGCACGCTGCTGTGCACAAGGATGTGGTGTTCGTTGTGGCCGAGGGGGATTCACTGCTCTGCTACAATCCCCTACTGGATAGCTTCACCCGGCTATGCCTCCCGGATGCCTGGAGCTCAGTACCATCCCTCTGGAAAATTGCCAGCTGCAACGGCAGCATCTATGTCTTTCGCGACCGCTATAAAAAGGGTGATGCAAATACTTTTAAACTTAACCCAGCCACCTCTGTTGTAACAGTCACGAGTGGCATCAAAGTGTTGCTCACTAACCTGCAGTTTGTCCTGGCCTAAACAGGCACAGTGATAGAAAGACAGCAACAGTGTCTTGCTGTGCAGCTCGAAGACACCTGCGACCCTCAGCACCAGTCCCAATTACTACAAGCTCACAACATCCAGTAAAGACCCCATCCTCTGTACCTGTGCAGAGGAAGTACAGGCTTTCTGACTGTGGGCCTATTCTTTTACATAGCACTATTGAAACTGTATTGAACTGTTGTATCTTAGATTTCAGATGGACTACATGCTATTACTTTGATTCCTTGATGATAAGCTGCTTGCGTTTGAGGCCCAAACAGCAGCAAATGGCTGTTTTAGCCTGGAACCAATCCACCACTAAAAAAATCCTATGGCATATGGACAGCATCTTCTTTGGCCCAGACTGCTAGTTTTAACTGCCTAGGAGACTGTGTGTTGCTGCTGTGTCAGTCACAGAGTTAGACGTGCACTGTGTCCCCCAGGGATACCTCCATTTAAACATTCCTGTGTCCTTTTGCAGATGGAGGGCCTGGCAAACAGATTCCAGAACTGACCCCAGGACCCTTAGGTTACATTCAGCACTTCTCCTAGAGGAGTGGTAACCAACTGAGTACTTGCTTACTGCTCTGTCATCACCTAGTATAAAGAGGGAGATAATTTTTAGAGCATTGGCTTCCTTTACTGTACAGGAAATCCCCACCTGTAATTATAACATAGTGTTGGTGAAAAGGCAGAAATAAGACCACTTCCTCCTACCCCTCTCTGTTGGCACTGTAACCCTTTGGGTAAGAATCTGAATAAAGTCTCTACTGAGACAAAGTATATTGTTTTTTCTCTCTTTGCTTCAAATACAAATATTTTTGAACTTCCTGTGGATTGCAGTTCCGCTCAGCATTGATGTGTGGAAAAGAACTAAAGGGCTCCAAGAAATCTAGGATATTAGCCATAAGGAAAGTTTTGATGAAACAGCCCTATTTCCCCTTTACTGTAATTTATGTAAACAGTTCTTTATTGATGGTCAAGAAGAAAAACACTTAAGCTTTTGTTAGATCATAAAAACTTTTTTTATAGCAGCTGAGATGGGGATTTTGATAGTTATTACTACGTTATGCAGTTCTCCCAGTGATCATGTTCCTGTGAAATTTCTCCAGGACCTGGACTTGCTTGTGTCGAACGAGGATATGGGGACGAATCTTGGCAATGGCCTCTATTGCTTCCTGAGGGCTCCAGTGATGCAGCTGAAAAGGCAGAAACCCACCAAGTGAAAATCCATTCCATCTTTCCACCAGTTAATGGAACCCTCCTGGAGGCTACAGGCAATATTAGAGGTGTTAGAAAGCTTGCTGCTGCTTTGCTCCTTAGGTTTACTTGATGTTCGTCTCAGAGAGGCCTGAAAGTCACGCATTCATGAAATGAGTCCCTCAGTTAAAGAGGAACGGTTGCTACCTGGGCCTTCCACTTTCTGTCTCGCTCACTCTTCCTTCATGTTGTGAATAGTTTCCTGTTTTAGCCCCACTAGACCAGAGCAAAAGTGCAGCTGGCTTTTAAATTTTTTTAAAAAAACTTTACTGGTACTCCCATCACATTTCAGCACTTAGTGAGAAAATTTTCCCTTCAGCACTAATGGAAAATTTTCCAGGGAGAGCTTAATAAAACAAAAGGAAGAATCCACAGGTAGGACTTTGTTCTTAGTGCTGATTTCCCTAGCTGGGTTGGTAGAGGAATTCAGAAAACTGAAGTGAGTTCTCTTGATCCTGAATTGTATTTATGGAAAAGCATAGGAAGGCTCACCACTCCAGTGAACCAAGGAGAAAATATGAACAACAAAAATGGATGTTTATCTGCTCAGTGAACCTATGCTCCTGAGTGACTTGGTATTCCTACCTCAATCTGTTCCTCTACAGAAAGAATTAAGAAAAGCAGAATCATTCAAAATTTGCATTCAAAACAGCAAGATAATTTTGGGGCCTCTCTTAAAATGGGCGTCCAAACTCTGTAAAATCATGGAATATTACCCTGTATGGGCTCAGGCTTCTTGAGTGAGAGTTACCTATAAAGGTTGTCTGCATTTCATTTCCATTTTTTAATGAAAATAAACCCCATGTAGCAGAAGCTCTTTCTGACCTGAATTAAGTATGCTGCCACCATGGTGGCACTGCGGGAGCGCCCTGCCTTGCAGTGCACATAGACGCTGTTACCGCGGGCTCGGTGTCTCAGGATGAACTCCACGCCCTTGTGCAGGTTTTCCAAGGTGGGGACTCCAGTTAGATCCACAGTGCAGAGACGCAGTTGCTCTACTCCCATTGCCTCCCATTCCTGTAACAGACATAGCAGATTTGGTCAGTGAACTTTTGGGTTGGTTTTTTTACTGAAAGAAACTCAGAACCTGTTGAGACAGTTGAGAAATTCAGAGAGGCTGTAAACAGACTTTGAATGTCAATCCTTTAAATCAGATGTATGAAAACTTAAGTGCTGGTCATCAAAAAGTAGTAGTTAAAAGGAACTGAAAAAATGTGGTTCAGCTAAAGGAAAAGAGGGAAGCTGGGATCTCTTCCCAACTCAAAAGCCATTCCTGTATAGTGATATACGTGGATTCCATGCTCCCTGTCCCTCCCTGCCACTGCAGCTCCAACATTTCACTCGCATGCTCACGCTTTACTGGTTTGTCGCATAGTTTTAAAAGTCGGCTTAGGTACGAGTAGTCACGTCTTTGCTGCCACAGGACTTGGCGGTCGCTGCCAGGATGAGGGCAGGAGGCGGCTAAAGCCTCATCTGTGCCGGGACAGACAGAGCGACGAGAGACCCGTCTGGGGTGGGGCAGCAGCATTCCGGGGCTCACCTGGGGGGAAAAACAGAGGAACCGGGTCTCGTAGTCCTCGGTGAGGGTGACCACGCCGCGCACGTTCTCCTCCGCCACCAGCTGCGGGCACAGGCACCGTCAGGGACCTCCGGTCCTCCCGGCCCGGCCCGGCCCGCCCCGCTGCGCCCATCTTACCCTGCGGATGCGCCCCCGCAACGGCAGCGCCCCGAGCAGCACGACTTCGTCGATGCGGTGGAACCAGGGCCGGCGGGACCCGGGCAGCCGCGCCCGCGCTACCGTGTACAGCAGCGATGGGTAGAAGAACAGCCGCGCCGCGCCGGCGCCCAGCGCCTCCAGCACCCCCATCCGCGCCGGGGCCGCGCTGCGCCGGGCCGGGCCAGGCC